>JAHSUH010004245.1:0-45000 GCA_025388415.1 Cynanchum wilfordii
AAATCGAATCCGCTCCTCCTCTCTGTGTTGGCGAGGAAAGAAGTCAGTTCCACAGGTATTAAAAAAGAAGCTCATCAAAAATGGGATCGGTTGGGGAGACGCCTGAGGTTAGCGACAAGTAACTAATTATTAGTTTGGGCATTTTATTCAAACAAAGTTTATTTGATTTTGTTGGTTTTTTTACTTTTTTACTTTTTTACTTTTTTAAATCATTTTCCCCTTTTGGTGCAGTTCATTATGTGGGTAAGGTCCTTGAAGGGTCAAGAGAATTTCTTTCCCTGAGGTAAAGATGAGCCTCATACTTTCAAGCTTGGAACTGGTAAAGCTTTTGGATTTGTTGTTTCTAATTGAAAAGTTGGGTAATGTTATAATTGTTTTTCTGTTTCTGGAAACTTTAGAATTTTCTAAATGGAATATTGCTTTATTGTGTTTCGCCATTGGTTTCTCTGAGAAAGAAGAAAAAAATTACATAATTTAACTAATGGAATAATCTATTATCTAATTCATCATTACTGAACTGAGTTATTAAAATGAAAAACGAGAAAAAAAAAAACGGAAAAATTTTATTCAACTTATCATGTACTTTAGTTGTTTATTTTAAGCACACAATGTCCTTGTCATGAGCATGTTTTCACATGTTTCTTTCCTTTTTTTTCCTTAAAGTTCTCTTCTCTATTTATTATTATTATTATTTTTTGTTTTGCATTTATTAGGCCAATTAGTTCCTGGATTAGATCACGCCATTGTTACAATGAGAAAAGGGGAGAGAGCATTGTTCATAATACCTCCTGAATTGGGATATGGAGCAGCATTAAATAATTGTGTTCCACCAAATGCTTTCATTGAGTTTGAAGCAGAACTCGTCGCATGGATCACTGTGGTGGATGTTTGCAAGGATTGTGGAACAACCAAGAAAAATTTTTAAGAAGGAGAGCAGATGGGGGCTCTTGGAGATTTAGATGAAGTTAGAGGTACTTCAAGATGCATGGTCTATTTGAGCTGCATTTGTTGTTTTGTTTGTTGGAAAAAATGATGTGCCATTTGTTCTTTTCCCCAGTGAAGTATATTGCAGTTCTTGATGATGAAACTGTTGTTGCAAAAACATCTGAAGAGGGAGTGGAGTTTCATGTTAAAGATGGTAATTTGTAACACATTGATTTGAAGCTGGAGTTCACTGTTTGATCTTGTAATTACATGAAACCCTGCCCAAGCCCCCATCCCTCAACAAAATAAAACACCAAGCTGGAGAAATGATAGGGAACATGATGAATTTGCTTCTTTTAGGTCATCTTTGTCCAGCATTACCAAGAGCAATCAAGACAATGAAGAGGGGAGAGAAAGTCAAACTAATTGTGCAACCTCAATGTAGGTCTTCCTTTACTTTTTCTCTTCTTTTTTTTTTTTTTTCCCATGTAATTTTGTGTCCCATGCTTGGTGGAATGCTAGAAACCGGTGTTATGTTACCTTACTACAAACTTTTGCAAAATTTTAAGTAAAAAATTCTTTTTGTTAACTTATTAAAAGTTTAGCTTTCAGCATTAGGCTCTATGGCAAATTGCAAGCAGTGTTATACTATAAAAAAATACTCAATTGGAAGTTACATTGACACAGTTGCATCATAAAGCAAGTGAAAAGTTAGACTTGAAGTTATTATTCGTATCATAAACCCTCTTCCTTCCATCTGATTAATGTTATTTGAGATCTGTGCCCTCAATTCTACTTCTGTATGTGAAAACATTAAAGATTCACATTTTGATGTATCTATTTCAATGAAGTGCAGAAAAGGTCATTTACCCAAGAATTATTTTTGTGAAAGAGCTTTTTAGTATTATAAAACATGCAGTTGAATGTGTCCATCTCTCATGTTCTGATTAATTCTAAATCTTTTGACTAAATTTATGAAAAATCTTCATTGGAATTAGTTACATGAGTAAATTCAATGTGTCATTTTTTGTTTGCTTTGATGTTATTGTAGATACATTTGAAGAGGGAAAGAACTACTACTCAAACCTTTCTTCATCTTACCTTAACTCCGTTCTGAGGATTGATTTAGAACTGTTGTCCTTCAAGCCTGTAATTGATATCAGTGGTGATTCAAAGATTCTGAAAAAGATCTTGAAAGAGGGTCAAGGTGCTGCCACTGCCAATGAAGGTGCTTCTGTTTCAAGTAAGTAGTTCATACTTATTCTTTATCTAATTTGGGTGATGAACTGGCAAACTGGAAATTGTTTGGAAATGTTGCTCCTTCCAAACCTAAAATGGTTATTTGTTTGTATTAAGAAAACAACAATCTCATTTGGTTTTTGTAATTTACCTATATGTCAAAGGATTATGTGATTTTTCAGTAACTAAGGCCCTATTGGCTTTTCTCTGAAATCTGGTGAGAGCTTCAGTGAGTAATCTTGATATATTTAAACATCTAGCATAATTAAGGATACATCTTGCTAATACACGGTACTGCAAGAACTTCAGGTCTAGGTATTCTGCTATGAACAAATACCTTTTAGGAAGAAGAATTAGCATGTTGATGGAAGAAGAGGAGATGAGAGCATATGACTGATTGCTGCTGTCCACTGTTGGTTGTCAAGGGTTTACAGATGTTAACATCAGGATAAATATTAAACAGTTACCCTTTAGGTTCATCAATGAAAAGATGACCGGATGAACAGTAGTGTTTGATTTGGGAATCTAACTTCAACTTTCGTTGATATATATGTGTATATATTTTTTTTTTCCCTTTCTAATTTGATCTTCTTACAGTTGATGGATACAAATCATGTTTTATTCTAAAGATTGATGATTGTCAAATAAGAAGGTTTCTTCATTGTTAATTCTTATATTTGTGACAAGCATCAGTTCACTTCCAATTGACTTCTCTTTTGGTAGATGGTACTTGACTTAATTAGGAAGAAAATTCATAGGCAGCTGGCTATTTAGTCTATAAAGACTTATTTGACATATTTATACCAAATCTTTTAAAAGTTAGTTCCTTATCCTGTATTTATGTATTTTTTATGTGTCGCTGTTGTTTGCAGTTCGGTATACAGGTATGCTAGAAGACAACACTGTTTTTGAGAGAAAAGGCTTTGATGGAGGGGAGCCAGTGGGATTTCTTACGGATGAAGGTGATTGTATTGTATTATTGATTTTAATTTGTAGTACCTTTCTATTACAAATGACTGTAATGAAGCATTCATGTGAGAAGATGAATTATTGTTCTAGAAATTGTGTTTAGCAGAATCAACTCATATTTCTGTTATTTTGTATGTTACATGGCTTTCCCCACTTCTTCTCCTTTCTTGTAGAAATTTTTATTTTGTACGTTGAGAAAATATGACATTGCATGTAATCTTAGACATTGAGGACTGGTACCTTCTTTTTGATGTACTCTAAATTAAATTGTCATGCCTATTTAGCTATTTCCTTCATTATTCATATTGTTAATTGAATGTCATAAATGTATAGTTGACCAAGAATGTACTAGGTGTGGTTCATCAATAATTGAAATAAGACTACCCAAGCAATGCTTTAGTCCTGAGAGAAAATCCAACTGGAGATATTGTCTCCATATGGACATTTGATGATGAAGTCAGGATCTATATACTCAGAGGAGTCTTTTTTTATAACAAGTATATATGGAAAAAGAATGAAGAAGAATGAGGAAGAAAAGATGGAGGAATTCTCTATTTTAGGATTTTGCTCTTTGTATATCTTTTTCTTGAAGAAAGAAGAATCAAATGAATAGTTTTGATACCTGCCCTTCCTTTTTATAGGTCAATATATTTATCTTTCTACTTTCGTGCTTTCATTGTGCTTCTGTGACCTGTCATCTTTTGCCTGTTTGGGGTCTCTACAAGCTATTTAATAGCAATGATGACTCTTTTAATCATGTCAAGATGCATTAAGTGCATGGCCTTCACTTGCATTTTTTGCATTATTTTATTATTTGAACTTCATAACTTTACCTCAATTCTTATGTCCTTTCAGAATGATTAGATTGGTCCCTTGAGCACTAGTGTGAGATAAACCTTATATCACAGTTCGCACCTTGCCTTGTGGTTACATGGACCCTTGGCCTCAGGAATATCTTGAACTGCTTTCCTTTTCCAGTCCCAAAAATCAGGGCTAGCTAAATTAACCAAGAAAGGGTTAAGTGTGGTCCTCAAGAAGAATTTTTCTTCCTTTAACTTCTCCATTCTTCCAATAGATTGTATATTGATTGGCTATATTATTTGAAATATAACATTCTCTGTATTTCACAAAGTAATGGATACTATAAGGCATATGGTGTTGCTATCAAGTTTATCTTGTATGACCTTAAAATCTGACTCGTGGATTTTGATTATTCCCTGATCTAGGTCTGTATCTGAAGTAATATTATCACTGGGATCCTATATATTAGTACCTCTTAATTGGTGATTTCAAAGGCATCATAATCTCTTTTTGTTTTGTAACAGAGCAAGTGATTGATGGGCTAGATCGAGCTGTGATGACAATGAAAAAGGGTGAATTGGCATTGGTTACAATACATTCTGAATACGGATTTGGGGATATTGAAATGCAGCGGGATTTTGCTACCATCCCTCCATGCTCAACAATTATATATGAAGTTGAAATGTTAGACTTCACAGTGGTATTCTTCAAAACACTGGATGCCTATAAGCTCTTAGTGACTATAGGGTTTCTGTTGTCATTGATTAGAATTTATGTTGTTCTTATATTCTCTGCTAGCTTTTGTTACACTATTTATTATTTCCCTGTCATTATTTTTCTTCCTGCATGCAGTTTAGCCTCCAATTTCTTGAAGGAGAAATGAAAATTTTAGGTCATCTTTTTATATTTGGCATCTCACTACCAATTTCATTCAAAACTGGATAAGTGAAGGCCCCATGTAATCTTATTTATCACCAAACTCCCAAAAGTTGAAGAAGTCCTCTTCTTTCCTTAAGCAGTTGCAGAGACATCACACAAAATACCTTTCTGGTATCCCCACTCTCCAGAATTAATTTGAAATCACAGTGACTATTGAGGTTATGGACCTAAAGATATATGTAGACGTCTCCCTATATTTAGGTATAGATTTTGCCTCCAGAAACATGCAGATTGCAGAATGAGAATTTCCACCTTATTTGTGGTACAGATTGAACTTGTTGGCAAATGATGTGTACACAAACAGCAATGAATTAATTTTATTTGCATATGAAAATTCTAGCCATCTCTAATCAGAAGCTACAAAGTACCTTCTGTTTGATTTCATTTACTAGATATAATATTTTGTTGGTTACTATTTTTTCTCTTTCATTTGGGGTTAAAAGACCTATGCTTTAGAAATTTAGTTTTCTTGTAAATATGCTTGATATTAAATTCTATTTAAAGTAATCATGTTTGGTTCTCTGGTCCCAGCAATTGAAATGGAATGCTTTGTTGATAATTTAATAAAATAATTCATGTATGTATTGCAAATTGGCTTGAGATGGTTTCCTGCCATATATTTCTTTGGTTGATAAAGCTTCATGCTCTTACTGCTAATTTACTGTTTGGGGAAAAAAGGAGAAAGCACCATGGGAAATGAGTGATCAGGAAAGAATAGAAGCTGCTGTGAGGAAGAAAGAAGAAGGAAATCTACTCTTCAAAAATGGGAAGTATCAAAGAGCCCGAAAGAAGTATGATAAGGTATCTTGGTTGACCATTTTCCTTCAAGAGGGTTCTGCATGAATGAACTTGAGATTCTATGTTGCATTTACATTTTCCTTGTAGGCTGCAGACTATGTCACTGAAGAAGTATCATTTAGAGATGATGATCTGAAACTTGTCAACTCATTGCGAGTCTTGTGTTGGTTGAACAGTGCAGCTTGTAGTCTCAAATTGAATGATTTCCAGGAAGCTGAAAAGTTATGCTCAAAGGTGGAGTAATGGATCCAAAAGTCTTCAAAGAGTTCATCTCTCTGTTATATGCTATGGATTTCTGAATTTTTTTGTTCTTTTTTTCTGCAATACAACTGAACTTTGAGTTGATCTAAGTTGTAAAACTATTGTTAATCAGGTCCTTGATATTGAGTTCTCCAATGTGAAAGCTCTATACAGGAGAGCTCAAGCTTACATTGGCACTGCTGATCTCCATTTGGCTGAGTTGGACATCAAGAAAGCACTAGAAACTGACCCTCAGAACAGGTGTGCAGATACTTGGATTGCACACGGTCAATTTGGTTACAGTTTTCATTAAGTTACGTTGCTTGCTTTGGTAACCCTTCTGCTATATCTCTAATTTTTCTATGCATTTTGGCCTGTGACTGATATTTTAGGGAGGTGAAACTCCTCCAAAAGAACTTGAGACAACTTCAAGCCGAGAGTAACAAGAGAGATGCAAGGCTTTATTCAACCATGTTTTCAGGCATGAAAAAGGGCACTTCTCCAGCAACAAAGGTTAGTTCCCATTTTCCTTAGTGTGACTTGTGCAAATCTAAAGGCTTTTCAGGCCAATATTAGGATTGAATCTTTGGGAAGTGACAATCAAGAAACGCAAGAAGGAAAAAAAAAAAAAAAACAAAAACCTCACAGGGGTGGGGGATTTTGGTACTTGGACACCTTTAAATGAAGTTAGAGTGGATAAAGTAAGATCTTTCCCAAGTTGGAGATTTCATTTTTCAAAAACACTGAAACAAAATATTTTCATAGAAGTTAATGAAATTCACAACTTGAATAAGATAAGACTCAACTGACTTGATTTTTATTTACTTGTCACATTAGGGAAATCAATATGCATGTATTGATAGTTTTTTCTTAATACCCTATGTAATTAACGTTTTACAACTCATTCTTATTAATTATTCTTAAATTCATTTTTTTTTATTTATTTTTTTTGTATATGACAAGTTAATAAAATATGGAAGGAGTAATAAAAGTAGTGATAGATGAAACTAGTGTATTGTTGGTAAATGTTAATCAGACAATCTTTTGCCATTTGAAGAGATTGAAAGTTGATAATGTTGAGGACAAGAAGCTGATTGAAGATATGATTGCAACAGAAATGGAAAAGGCTGCAGTGAATTCAGGGTCTCCAGATGAAGGAATAGCAGTAGATTCTTGTTGAAAGAAATGCAATGTCTCAGGTCTGGGATGTATTTTTTTTTTTTTGAAAAATCCCTTGTCCTATATATATGTGTGTGTGTGTGTAAAATCAGTGTCTACACCAAACTTCTTCTACCAGATAATATATATATATATATATGCAACCATTAGAAATGTTTCAGCTCTCTGATAAATCTTTCATTTTTTCCCTTCTTGTTTAAGAATCTCCTTTTCTTTCTCCCCACTTGAAGAACTCAAGAATATGTCGCCTACTGTGTGTTGAGTGAGGAGGTTGTATTTGGACGAGAAAATGCTTCTTTTCTTTGTGGTTATCATTATTATTATTATTATATATATATATATATATATATATTATATGATTGAAATGACTATTAATTAGTTTTCAAAATAAAATTTTATCAAAATAATAATTACAAGCCATAAAACTTAATTTAAAATGAGTGATTTTATTTAACTTAATCTCGAGTTAAAGTTTATTTAACTTACTACATAAAATGTTGGAGATAACCTTAGCAATATACTTTAATAAGGAAAAGAGTGTAACTTTGATTAATATCTAATGCAAAAAAGAATAGATTTTGGACAAAAGTAATCTTTCCCACCTTTTCGGTGAGACTAATTTGGACTCAGCCTGCAGAGCGCTCGCAGAGTTCAACTCTTGCTCGAGGTTAGGGCTTAGTCCAGGAGCTTTTTAAGCTGGTTTTTCATTTAAGGAAAATGATTGGAAAACTCAAAGACATATGAGATTGTTCATAAATTAGTGTAACCTTTTTCTGGTAAATTCATTCATTCAACCCTATTTATAAAAATGTAAATCTAAAGTCATAACTCCCCCACCTCCCCAAAAAAAAAAAAAAAAAAAACTTATAATTCAAATTGAAATTCACATCTAAAATATCTAATATGTAGATTGTTCTTACAACATAAATTGTAAAAAACTTAAGAAGGTCATTTTCAATTTTTTTTCTTTTTCTTTTTCTTTGGGTCTTATAAACTATGAATTTATATGAAAGAAAAATTGGTCATGACAAACTATTTGAGTATTATCTTCGTTGTATCAACAAAATATTCGAATTGACTATAAATATTTAAATCTATTTTTATATATCATTACACATTCACTAGTTAGTCTCAAGTCATAGTCCGTGACATGAGTTACAGGTCTGGATCATAATAGTGTCCTCCTATAATCTCTCTTATAAAAAAAAAAAAAAAAAATTTAAACAAAAATTATTTTTATTTGAGGGATTATCTTTTTTTAGATACAATACGTTTTTTTTTTTGGTAAATTTTTAGATACAATACGTTGGTAACATTGGTAACGTTGAATTTGATGTGAAAGTTTATAGTCATTAAGAAAGGGCTCTATATAATTAAAAAAAAAAAAAAAAAAAAAAAGGCTCTATGATTGCACACTTACAGACTTGAATGCTAATTAGCTTAAGCCGCTTTGATCCTTAGTGGTGATCAGGTGCCAGAAACTTCTTTTTCCATTTTCCCCCTCAGAAAACAAAAAAAAAAAAAAAAAAAACCCAAGAAAAGGGTGTTCTTGTTACTTCGCTCAAACGTGAAGCAGAAGAAGATAAGTCCACCTTTTCTGCAGAATATTAACATGGCCATTTCAATTCATTTCAGCAGTCCGTTTGCTCTCCTACTTCTTCTGCAACTTTTTTCAAAGCTTGCCGAGGCTGGTTCTATAGTCAAGTTTCTTCCAGGTTTTGATGGTCCTCTTCCATTTGAGCTCGAAACAGGGTAAGTAAATATCGTCTTGTTTTCCAATAATATCAATTTCAGGTTTAATTATTTGACTCATAGTCATAGTAATAGTAGAATATGTGATGGATTGGGTAATTCAATCAGGTATATAGGAGTGGGTGAATCAGATGATGTGCAGCTTTTCTACTACTTCATTAAGTCAGAATCTAATCCTCAAAAGGACCCTGTTTTGTTATGGTTGACTGGCGGTCCCGGTTGTTCTACTTTATCTGGTCTTGTTTTTCAGATAGGCAAGTTTTACAAGTACTTTTCTGTTACCAATCTTTCTTTTAATTAATGGTTGAACAAGAATTGTTTCTGTCTCTTGATTTTGGATGAACTTGTCAATTTCTGGTCACACTAACAGGGCCAATAAAGTTTAAGGAGGTAAGGTATGATGGGAATTTGCCCGAGTTTGTGTTAAATCCCTATTCTTGGACGAAGGTGAGTCAAATATTCTTGAAAATTTGGAATCATAGATTGAAGAATCATATCTTAGAAATTGAAGTGTAAATAATATTTAGAATGATGTTAGGTGGCCAGCATAATTTTTGTGGACTCTCCTGTGCGAACTGGATTTTCATATGGAAGGACTGAAAAAGCTTCTCACTCCACTGATATACAAACTTTTGAACAAGACTATGAATTTATCAGGAAGGTACTGATAAATCTCTGGTTCTTCAAAAAAATTTTATAATGTTGGGAAAAACCCTGGTCTCTATACAGTTTTTTCATTGACCAACAATTGATGGCAGCAGAAACATTTTTAAAAATGCTTCCATGTTAAAAGATTCAATGACACTCTTCTTTATAACATAAGCATGAATTTGAACAATTTTTTTCCCTTTCCTTCTGAGATTAGGCCTAATTCTACTTATAATTGCAGTGGCTGGTTGATCATCCTGAATTCATCTCAAATCCATTCTATGTTGGCGGAGACTCGTATGCAGGCATACCTGTTCCAATTGTTACTCAGCTTATTTCAAATGGTATAGACTTCCAACTTTCTCGAAAAAGAAGATTGGCTATCTGCATATAATTTGAAATTTCTATAAGGCTTGGAAAATGTTTTTCTTTGGTTTGTAACTATTCCAACTCGTTCTCCTTTAATACTACTTATGTTTCTTATACATCTAGGCATTACTGCTACAAGAAAAAGGTGGATTCAGAATATTACAGTGTTATTCAATGACTTTTACTTCCTTCGTATTCAATTCCTTTATTGGCATAACTGTAAAAACAGTTTTAAATGCTGCTTTATATTGAGCACTGGGAATTTATCTGCCTATGAACTGTGTTATCCTGAAAGAAAAATGGAAAAAATGTCCTGTTCCGCATTGCATTAATCTGAAGTTTGTTGTCTTGTCAAATTTAGGCAATGAAGCTGGAGTTGAGCCAAGGATTAATCTCAAGGTTTGTACTTTTATAATGTGAAAAGGGAAAAATGTCAATGACAAACTTTTAGTTTGTTTTAACAATTGTGCTCAATACTCTCATTTATGGTTCTGGGTCACTAACATTCTGCAGCCATCAAACGGCTTCAGGGATACATAATAGGTAATCCGTCTACTACTGAAGAAGATTATGAATATCGAATCCAGTTTGCTCATGGAATGGGGTTAATTTCTGATGAACTCTATGAGGTGGTTTACTCTTTGAATACCTCCCTATTCTGAGCTTTTCTTTCCTTTCCATGTCATCCAACATTGTACTGATTCTTTTTCACATTTTTTTCTTAAGCAGTCCTTGAAGCAAACATGTGGAGGAAAATACTATAATGTAGACCCTAGTAACGCAGTGTGCGAGCAAAATATGAACACTTTCAATCAGGCAAGAACAAATGTTTCCTTTGGTAACCATCCATTTCTTTAACGGTAGCAATTAATATACATTTCCAATTGAGTTAAAGTTGCTTTGGAGCTTCTACAGATGACCGAAAAAATTAATAGGGCACATATTCTAGAGCCAAGTTGTCCTTTTGCTGCACCAAATCCAAGCAAATTAATGGGTGGGAGCAGATCTTTATATGAAGTTTCCCATTTAAAGCTTCAGGATCAGAGAATTCGTTCTCCATTCAAGTGTCGTGTAAGGACTCACATACTTTAATTTTGAAATGGTTCTCTCAGTTTATGCTGAAATCCTTGGATCTTCTTCCTCGTCTTCTGATATACTTAGATCGATGGCTATTGGCTGGCATATTATTGGGCCAATGACAAGAGTGTCCAAGAGGCTCTCCATGTTAGAAAGGTATGAATGATCTGTAAGTATCTTACGAAAGATAATTTGTGTGGTTCCCATATCTGAAATATGACTAAATCTAATAGACCTATGTATTTATTATTAATTTGGAATATCCTCAATATAATGAGAATAGTGTCATATAGTAGATCATAGGTGTAACCAAACCTATAGTTGCGTCATAGTCCTCACGAACGCAGGTCACGATAATTGGTATTGTCAAAACCAAGGCTTGGGAGTTTGGTGCGACTATAGACTTGGTGGTCCTCATGGTCAATTATTTTTCACTATGTTTGTTGTTCCAAAAAAGGGTGAATGTGATAATTATGTAAGGATGGGATATGAAATATAAGTATAGACTTAATATTCATTGTCAACTTGGGATATCTTATTTTAATAAATTGAGGATGATGTCAAATTATTGATTATAAGTGTCGCTAGACCTATAGTCATAGCACGGGTGGGTCCAAATTGTGGCAAACATATTCGTTTATCTTACTGTATTTTGGTTATTTCTTGATAAAGGGCACTATTGGAGAATGGGTACGATGCCAACAATGGCGTCTAAATTACAATGTAACAATTATAAATAGTTTACCATACCATGTAAACCTCAGTATGAAAGGTTACAGATCTCTTGTATACAGGTATGATTCCTATGTTTCATATATATATATATATATATGTAATGTTTTTACATACATCTTGTTCAAATTGAAACTTGTTACCATAATTATTAGCTGTTATGTACTCAAATTGCAACTTTGCAATTCAGCGGTGACCATGATATGGTCATACCTCATTTTGGAACTCAAGCTTGGATTAGATCGTTAAACTATTCCATCATTGATGATTGGCGACAATGGATGCTCCAAGACCAAGTTGCCGGGTTAGTTCAATGCTAAGTGTATAAGTTCTTTTGCTTTTATTCAATAGAAGAGAAGACGATGATTATGTTGGTGTGACCTTTTTTTGTTTTTTTTTCTTGCAGTTATACGAGGACGTATGCTAATAGAATGACATTTGCTACGGTGAAGGCAAGTAAATTATTATTTTTCCTTTGCGATGAGCAATTGTTTTTTTTATAATATTTAGTGAAATATAAGGATGGACTTAGAATTTATTGTCAATTTGATATATATATATATATATATATATATATATATATATATATATATATATATATATATATATATTTTGTTATAATTTAAGTCGGTGAACTTGTACTGCAATTATGATTCTGGGGACACTCATAATTAAGTATTTGACACTATCTTACCGTATGGAAATAATTTTTAGAGTTGATAATTAGTGTCTAACTACAACAATCACCCAATTAGTATTGTAATAAGAGGACAATGTCTGGTGTCAAGTAGTTGTCAGTGAGTATCGTCCAATCTATAATTGCGGATTTGAGTTTCATAGGACTCATAGTTTTGTTGTAGGCTTACGAGCCAGGTTTGTGACATCTTTGTGATTTTAATTTTTGTTGTATCCATTTCAAACAGGGAGGAGGACACACGGTTGCTGAGTACAGGCCTGCTGAATCAAAAGTCATGTTTGAGAGGTGGTTGGCTTCACAATCTCTCTAAGAAACTTGCTGAAATAACTCTCAGGATGAAGATGGTTGCTTTAGTCATTTTATCCATGGGAAGAAGAAGAATAAAAGACCTGCAAAGCTCCATTTTTAGTTGGGGATTATCAAAAAGAAAATGTTCAATTGAATTCCATATGAAATTCTTGTTACATGGACTTATTACACTGTAATAATAATAAATTAATAAAATTACAATTGAACATATTTAATAAGGAAAAAAATATCTAAGAAGTATTCTTTAGCAATAATATATAATCCTAAAATCAGAGGCATGTGGTGGAGCGATAGGGGTTTCTCCTCCCTTAACTAATGATACAGATTTCAAATCCTGGTTTGAGTATGAAAAAATGTTAAATCTTTTGGTCAGCTGTTTCACTCAATAAAGTGCCTACAAATCAGCTAGCGAGATTAGTGGATCGGGATATCGGTGATAAGCAAAAAAAAAAAAAAAAAAAAAATTCACAATTACATTTCAAATGTGTTTTTGGATGTTGTGTATCATGATCATGCAGAAAGTCTGAAAGACCCAGAAACTATATCTGTTTTTTGATAGGACCCAGAAATTATAAATACATATATATATATAAATTTGTGTAAGACCTTATGGAATGGAACTGAGAGCATCAAATTGCTGCCAACGACCACCAACCATTCCATTCAAAACATTTTTTTAATAATAATTTTTCCTGTTTGGTATTCGGTCATTTGGTTATGATCTAGAAGCCTTAAAGTCATAAGCAAAAGAAGACATTATGCGGACAGCGACCATTTTATTTTACCTTTCTTTTTTTTTTTTGTCAAAAATTAGAAACGAAGTATTATTAAAATACGGAGCCGAGATGTACAACAGTACACAAAAGAAAGCAAGGCTAAATAGGACTTCTATACCAAGCTGAAAGGAGATCACGGGTCTTCTGAGACTCCGTTCGGCTAGAATATAGGGGGTCCTCCAAAAGTTACGGGAGCCATAAAGTCTCGCCGTATGATTACACCAAATGTCATGCACAATTTGCCTAAATACATAAGGCCAAACAAGCCCAAAGCCGGAACAGTTATCACGTTTGGAGATGTTAACCGAAACCCAGTGGTTTGCACTTCCCAGACCAAAGAAAGGTGTCCGGTATCCCCTATCTAAAACCGGCTCCCATACTTTCTGGCGAAGTTGCAATCTCGAAGGAGATGAATCATCGTTTCAACCTCTTGAGCACACCAGGGCAGATGGGGGATTCAACCACATGTCGCTTCCACGGGAAGTCTGGCATTAGACAAGGCACCGTGTAGAATTAGCCATAGAGTGAAGGAAGCTCTGCGAGGGCCCTTGAATGATCGCCAAGGCGTCGCCAAGGCACCTTTGGAGGAGTCCCACCTGTTTCTTTCAATATGCCTGCGAATAGTTGCTTCTGAGAAGCCGGCCTCTGGCGCTCAAAATCCGGCAAGGTTGATCCTCCTCATCCTCAACTGTATTAATCCACAACGCCCGCCCCCGACCAGTGCCTCCGCGGCAGCCAAAGTGCAAGTTGCTCCAGGACGCCAACCTGCGCCCGGAACCCCCGGGTCTCTTACCCTAGCCGTGCGAAACGCAGGTGGTATTGGAGACACGACTTCCTCGCACAACCTACCGCCGCCCGACCCGATTATATCGACCAAAAGGCGCCCTGCTCCTATTGCCAAGTTTCCATTTAAATCCCAAGTTGAATAGATGCGTAGGCCGTAGCATCCCTTTCCGGACCAAGGATTTAGAGGGAAGCTTTCTCTCCGAAGCAAGGGTAGCCCGACCACCGTATTTACAAATGAGGACCTGGCTGCTCGGCTCCAACGACTACCGCAACATCCTCCAAGCCAGTTTGCAAAGCAACATGTGGTTCGTCACCTCTAAATGAGGAAAACCGAGACCACCATGTTTCTTGGGGCGGTAGAGTTTATCCCAAGCCGGGGAATGAAAACCACGCACCTCGTGAGAATGACCCCAAAAGAAAGCTCTGCAGATCCTCTCCAAGTGTGACATGATGGACTTCGGAATCAAAGCCGATTGCATAGTGTAGATGGGAAGGAGCCGCAGCGTAGGCCAGAGCAGAATCGACGGCCGGCCTTGGTCGGCTTTTTACGCTTCCGTCCGATAACATTGGACCGGCCTTATCAATGATGATGTACTCGCGTCTTTGCCAGGGGCCTTCCATGGAGGAGCGGAACCCCCGAATACATGCCGAGGTCGGCCGTGGGAAGAACCCCGAACTCCGAACAAATAACATTCTTCAAGTGGGTAGGGGTATTAGGGGAGAACCGGGACTCGAGATTTATTCTGATTCACCCTTTGCCCCGAGATGCCACAAAAAGAGGCCGATGTATGCTCCATGATACGTGCTTGGGAAAAGGAGGCTTCCCCGCATAAAATTAAATCATCCGCAAAAAATAAATGCTAGATCCCCGAACCTCTAGACGAAATAGCAGTCGGCTTCCGTTCCTTAGCCCTCACCACTGCTTACCACCGATTTTCCAAGAACTTCCATGCAGAGAACAAACAAATAAGGAGAGAGGGGGTACCCCTGGCGGAGTCCCCGGGAAGGCCTGAACTAGGGAAGAGTGTCCCCGTTCCAACAAACCGCCAAAGATGCAGAGGAGATAGTATCCATAATGAGATTTTGAAACTTGATGCCAAACCCGGATCCCTTAAGTACTTCCCTGAGAAAAGCCCGATCTACACGATCATACGCCTTCTCAAGGTCTACTTTGAGAATCATCCCCGCCTTGCGCCCCTTGCGTTGCATAAGTGAGTGAATGAATTCTTGAGCAATGAGTATGTTATCGGTAGGTGACCTCCCGGGAATGAAACTCGGTTGCCCTTGCCCCGTTAGCTTATCCATAATCGGTTTAAGTCTATTGGCCGATACCTTTGACACTGCTTTGACTAGAACATTGCAAAGTGAGATGGAGTCTGAATTTTCTTAAGTGGTCCGCCGCCACGCTCTTGGGAATAAGGCAGTTAAAGAATCGTTGATGCCTCTCGGCAGAACTCCCGAGACAAAAATCCGGCTTAGAAATTTTGTCACCCCGACACCCGCTATATCCCAACATTTTTGGAAGAAGAAGGGGGAGACCATCGAGTCCGGGGCCTTATCGGCCCCCATTTGGGCCAGGGCTAGCTTAATCTCTTCAGGAGAAACTTCGCGATTAAGAGCTCTCAACTCCCTCTCCGCCGGTGTTGGAAAGTGCCCCTGCTGCAAAGTCACATTTTCCACCGGTTCACTAGTGTAAAGTCTACTATAAAAGTCCAGCACCGTAGTCCAGAAGGGTCCCCTCATCCTCCCCTTGGCCGCCTGAGTCGTCCTTAAGGCCTGATACGGGTTGCGTCGTCTCCGGGTGGCGTGGGCCGTGTGGAAGAATCTCGTGTTACGCTCCCCTTCCTTAAGCCCACGATACTGGGACTTCGCCTCCAGGTTGTTCCTCCTGCGGAATTTCACCCGGTTCCTTCCTCGGGTCCCACTCCCGGCTTAGTAGATGGTCGGATTCCCACAAGCAAAGCCTCTTGAATACCCGCTAGCCGGAGCACGACACCGCTTTTTCCTCTCGAAAATGTTACCGAAGACATGTTTATTCCAAAGTCGAGCCTCTTCCCCGAAAAGCCTCCAACCTATCCCGGCAGGGGTCCATCCTCGGTCCTCCGGCCAACTGCCCGAGAAATTCCAAGAAAGTGGGATGATCCAACCATGGCGACAACACTTTTAAGCGGCTTCACCACACTAGTCCTCCTTGGGTTGTCTCTCGGCCCTAGGGATAAGGGGGAGATGGTCGGATCTAGTACGAGGAAGGTGTGTCGATAAAGCGGTCCAGGAAGCTAGTCCCCTAGCCATGATTGCAAAGCCCCCGATCAAGCCTCTCCGTATATTTGCTCGGCCCGATCTCATGTTGCTCCAAGTAAAAGCGGGGCCGGAGAAGCCCAATATCCCCAAAGCACGATCGAAATAAAAGTAGCAAAAGGGCGAGCCGACGACTCCTAACCGGCGTCTGCCTTTCTTTTCACTACCATACACCCCTGGTTAAAATCCCTAATAAAATCCAAGGGATGGAAATTAAACGCCCCAACATCGTAAGATAAGACCATAGTGATAGCCGGAAGGCGGGTTTAGGGGAGGCGTGCCCCGCGAGAGAAGCCAGGCTCTGCTCGTACCTGTTTCACAAGTACGTTAACTACTTGATCATCAGCCGAGACCGGCTCCGGCTCAACCGCCCCCTCATTCCACAAAATCCAAATTCCACCGCAAACCCGGTTAGCTTCGAGAGGCCACAAAATTAGTAAAAAACGAGACGATTGATAAAAGAATGCACAAAAAGAATTGGCACCCGAGTTTCCAATAAAATTAAAATATCCGGGAGAAACAGAATTTAAAAGATCAAAGAGGTGTCTTACAAAATTTTTGGAACCTGCACCCCTACAGTTCCAAGTTACAATATTCGGACAACACATTAAGAAACAATCCCGCCGGGATTTTCCACCTCCATCGAGGTCTGGGCAGTAGTCGAGGTACTCGGAACTTCACTGAGATGATTCGGGGCAGAGGGAGCAGGCGAGAACCTTCCTGGGCTGCGGAGGTTTAGTGGGCTGGGTCAGCACTCCTTTAGGTTGGGCCTTTACATTTGCCGGCCCGTGCTCACCATCCCTTGGGGTCCCGATTGGGCTTGCTTGCATTGGGGGGCTGCCTCCCTTCTTACCTTTTCCTTTGGCTTTAGCGCACTTGAGTCATGGGCTGAACCTGTAGCCTAGATGATGTTGGCCCAACAAGTGCCGAGATTTGTTGCTTGAGTGTAGCTACCACTCTCTCCAGATTGGGCTCCTCCGGCGGCCCGTCCAACACTTGAAATCTTGATGCAACCACCGAAGGTGGGCCTGGCCTGGTCTGCTTGCTTCCTCCTTGACTTGGGCCTTGGGTTCCTTTCAGCGGTCCAAGGGCGGTGCGGGCTCCCGAGCCCACTGACGACTCACTAGCCACTAGGGTTTCCACATGAATCTTACCTCCAGGCAGCGGTTGGTTCCGGGGCGGTTGGTCTACTTGCCGTGGGCAGCGGCGGTGGTTCTTCGGCGGCATCCAAGGGCCGAAACTAAGCTCCGAAGTCGGGGCAGGCATAGGTGGCGGGGGCACTTCCGCCCGGGCCGCTTTAGAGGGCCCAGTCCTCCTGCTTGTGACCATAGCGGCCACACCAAAGCAAATCATGTGTAGCCCTTCATACTCCATGCGCTGCGGGCTACCCAACACTGAAATAACAGGCACCAAAGGGGCGTTCGGATCGACTTCTACCCAGACCCTAGCATATCCGCCACGGGATGTATCCAATGTGGTAGCATCCACTTTCACGGTTCTCCCCACTGCGTCACCCGTGGACGAAAGTATTTCCTCATCAAAGAGTTCAATGGGTAAGTCCGGGAACCTTATCCAGACCGACGTAGTGGAGACCTTCTCCGTAGATGGGCGAAAGTTCGGCCTCCATTTAGCAACTGTGAGGTAGTGACCCATTACGATCCAGGGCCTCCTTCAAGTACCTTCAAGTAGTCGGCCCGTGTGAAGAATCCGGCTAAGTAGAAGCCTTCCTCCAAGTCGATCGGTTCGTATCCCCACTTCAGCCCCCATAAATCACCGGTACGTTGCGGGAGCACCTTGAAGCTCACTTTTTTCCCTAAGAGCTTAAGTATCGGAGCACCACGCCGAGGCCAAAAAGGCCGAGATACTTCTCCTTAGATATCTCCACTTGCTTTGGTGACCCCAGGTCCGTACTAGTGTTCTCACTAGAGGACATAAAGAGCTTGTCAACACTCTCAAACCTTTCTTGACATCCTCGCCCATATAGAAATAGGCCGGTGGGTCCTCGGTGGGGTCGAGGTTGACATAAAGCTTGAGAGAAACTTTTTGTCCCCCGTTCTTGAGGCATATCGGTGTCCACTTGGGGTTGACTAACTTCCTCTTGCAAATCCATGTTATCCGTAGCATCCGAATGTCCGACGGCTTTAAGTTTTTTATTCAAGCGCACTTTGTGGGATCCAACTCCCCTGGTTGTTGAACATTAAGGGACTCCATTAATTGCTATTCAAGACGAGAGAGAGAAATTTTCTAGAGAGAGAATTTTCTCCATCCATATATAATCATATATAATTTTCTCCGATTTCCCATTTTATTTTACCTTTCGCTCATCAGAAATACCCCCATTTTGTTTCGCCGATTAAGAAAATGGGAAATCGGACGGAGAAGTTGTTTACTATACTGTTCTGTGAATCTCCGACTCCGAGCAGTTGTTTTTGGCTTCTTCTTATGTTGTTTCTTGTGTTAAAGTTGAAGAAGTTGAGAGAACAAAAGAATAGCTAAAGAATAACTAGAGTTTCATTATAATCGAATAATAATTACAATAGAGAAATAAGAGTATATATAGGAATAATGTAAAAGACAAAAGACAATACTACCCATATAAAAAATAATAAATAACAAAAAAACTAATATATATTCTAACATCCCCCTCAAACTCATGATGCGGCTGCAAGGAGCATTGAGAGTTTGTCAACAAAGAAGCGAAAGCGCGAAGCAGTGTGAGACTTTGTAAAAAAGTCAGCTAACCGCATGGTGGAAGAAACAAAAGGCAATGAAATCGTCCCACGTTGTAGGCGCTGTCGAGTGATATGACAATCAATTTCAATGTGCTTAGTACGTTCATGAAAGACTGAATTACGAGCAATGTGAATGACACTCTTGTTGTCACAATAAAGTGGAGTAGGGGTAGTAATATGGACTCCCATATCAGCCAAAAGCCAACGCAACCAAACAATCTCATTTGTGGTAGTAGCCATGGCACGGTACTCGGCCTCTGTGGAGGATTGAGCAACAACTTGTTGTTTCTTACTTCGCCATGAAATAAGGGAACCACCTAAGAATATGAAAAAGTCAATAGTGGACTTACGATCGGTCGAATCACCAACCCAATCGGCATCAGAATAGGCACAAAGATTTAAAGACGAATCGGGACGGAAACACAAGACCATGAGAAATAGTACCACGAAGATAGCGTAAAATACGAAGACAACAGCCAATATGAACTGTAGTTGGGGATGCAACAAACTGACTGGCAATATAGACGGCATAAGCAATATCCGGTCGAGTAATAGTGAGGTAGATTAGGCTACCAACCAAAGTTCGGTACAAAGTAGGATCGGATAAGAGAGAACCATCTGTAGGACTATATCGAGCATTAAGTTCCGAAGGTGTATCAACAGTCCGAGTATCTGTCAACCGAGCGCGATGAAGAATATCCGTTATATACTTAGATTGAGACAAAAAATAACCTTTTGAAGAAGTAGCAACCTCAATCCCCAAGAAATAACGCAAATGACCTAAATCCTTCATGTCAAACTGATTAGCCAACCCAACCTTCAGTTTTGCAATACCAAGAACATCATCACCAGTAATAATCATGTCATCAACATAAAGTGAAAGAAGAATACGACCAGCAGATGTAGATTTAACAAATAAAACGGAATCATGAGCACTAGAGGTGAATCCAAGAGAACAAACCACAGTAGAAAATCTCTCAAACCAAGCACGAGGAGCTTGTTTGAGACCATATAATGCTTTTTAAGTTTACAAACTTCATTCGGATTATGAGATACACCGGGAGGAGGGACCATATAAACTTCTTCTTTAAGATTCCCATTTAAAAAGGTATTTTTGACATCTATATGAGATATGGACCATTTATGAACGGAAGCAACGACAATAAGAGCACGTATAGTGGTCATCTTGGCAACAGGTGCAAAAGTCTCCTCATAGTCTATACCATACGTTTGAGCAAAACCCTTTGCAACTAACCTTGCTTTGTAACGCTCCACTGAGCCATCTGACTTAGTTTTGATCTTATAAACCCAACGAGAACCAATAGCACTCTTACCAGGAGGAAGGGGCACCAAATCCCAAGTATTGGTACGTTTCAAAGCATCAAGTTCCTCGGCCATAGCCTGCTTGCCACTTAGGATCAAGAACAACTTCTCTATAGGAAGTAGGCTCACAAAGATTGTGAAGAGACACTAAAAATGAAGTAAAGGATGGTGAAAAACAAGAATAAACAAAATTAGGTAATTGAGTGGACTTACGAGTACGTTGTGGATAGCGTGGTGGAGGATCCACAATCGGAGGAGGAGTAGGGACGACTACGAGGAGAAGGTGGGGAGACAACATCAATGGTGGAGGAACTAAGATTAGGATGATCATCTAAGAAAGGATCAATGCATATGAGATCAGACTTAGAGATATGTTGGGATGTGTTAGGAATAGAGAAAAAGGGAATGTGTTCAAGAAAGAAGACATGACGAGAGACATATAATTTCCGAGCAATAGGATCATAACAACGATAACCTTTTTGCCTTTCACCATAACCAAGAAAAACACAGCAAGCGGAGCGTGAAGACAACTTATTAATCTCAACACTAGGACGAAGAACAAAACAAGTACAACCAAACACACGTAAGGAGGAATAAGTAGGAGAATGTCCATGCAATTTTTCATAAGGAGACAAAACCGATGTGTGCACGGTAGGAATTCTATTAATTAAGTGGATAGTAGTGAGAATAGCTTCACCCCAAAAAGAACTTGTGACACTAGCGAGATAAGAGAAGAGAGCGAGTTGTTTCAACAATATGTCTATGTTTTCTTTCAACTACTCCATTTTGTTGTGGGGTATCGGTACAAGAGGATTGATGAATAGTACCATCGAGAAAATGCTATAGACGTATATTCTCCACCCAAAATCGAAAACTTTTTTTATCAACAGAGTATTGAGTTTTAACTAATGAGCGAAATGAAGTATAGATATGAAGAAAATCAAATCTACGTTTCATTAAATAAACCCAACAATATCTTGTATGATCATCAATAAAAGAAACATAATATTTGGAACCCCTTTTGTGTCTACAGGAGAAGGCCCCCACACATCGAGAATGAATCAACTCAAAAGGTGCAACTGAGGAAGACACACTTCAATTAAAAGGAAAAGCAGAAAACTTTGCCAGTTTACAACCACTACAATCAGAAATATCACAAGTTTCTAAATTTCCCAAAGATCCTTGTGAAACTAAATATTTTAGACGAGAAGCATAAACATGACCAAGTCTAGAGTGCCACAAGTAAAAGGGAGAAGAAGAAGAATTTAAACGAAAAGAAGACAAATCAATACTCGATGCAACTACATCCGGAACACGTAGCTCGTCCAAGACATATAATCCCCCTTGCCTACGACCTTTCCCTATCATCCTATGAGATTGAGGATCATGTACCTTACAAGAAGTAGATGAGAAAGAAACAGAATAACCAGAATCACGAAGCTGACTCACGGATACAAGATTCATAGTAAGTTTTGGAACACAATAAACATCGAGAGAGGGATAAACAAGGAATGCATATAGAACTAACACCTGCTAAGGGCATGTGAGTGCCATCAACAGTCATAACGGTGGTAGGGGAAGTTGATTGGGACATAGATACAAAGGATGACGAAGAAGGTGACATATGATGAGATGCACCAGAATCTAAGACCCACAATGAAGAAAGTATATTTGCGGTATTAGCAAAATTCAGATTTAATGCAGATGAAGTAGACATCACATAAGGTGAATCATCCTTTACAAAAGCCATTAACAATAAATGATCCTCTAAATATCAATGCAAGTCAAGCAAAGTAAATAAAGATCTCAAGATCTTAAATAACCAAAGCTTCCAAACAAGTGCAAATTCTCAAAACTCAAATTACTTCAAATTCCCAAATTTCTCAAATTCTCAAATCCCCAAATTTCTCAAAATTCTCAAATTTCAAGTTGCGCGAGACAAATTCTCAAATCCCAAACCACTTTATTGCAAAAAAAATTCCAAGATATACAATTTGATACTTCTCCTAAAGTTCCAGTCAAATTTTATTTACCAATAAAATATGCAGTTGATAACATCAAATATGATCATGTTTTGGGATATAAATTGTGCATGATTTGTGAGTTTTATTGTATTAAATTGAGATAAATTGAATGATTAAGGGTTCAATTGTATATTTTGCATTTCAGGTAACTTCTAGGGCAAATTGGCTTAAAAAGATAAATTCAGAGGCAAAAGTGTAACATTCTGGAAATATGCTATGCCCTTGGAAGCTGGACAACGCCCGTATGAGCTATACGCTCGTTGCCCTTTTGTGCATCACGCCCGTATAAAATAACTACCTTCTCTACGGTCGTTGCACTCTGGATTCTACGTCTGTAGGACATAATGGCATCAATACGCCCGTAGAGAAGAAAGGGCAACGCCCGTAGTCATGCCAGAATCACTGTTTTATTTGTAAAATGATGATTTTACCCCCGGTTTCGGTTATCTATAAATATTAGGATTTTTAGCATTAGTGAGATTGGCTTGACTACCACATTGTTTTAGATATTGAATATCATATTGGGTTTTCTTGAATTTCATATATTTTGGTATAGAATTTAGGGAATTTTCTATTACTTTGTTGATCTACTTACAATTAGATAATTCCCTAGGTTGTTTTAGTGATAATTATTTCTAGTTAGGTTGTGTAATCTCTCCTCGGTCTATAAGGTAGAGTTGTGCAACTTAATCAAGAGGTTTTTTATCTACTTCAATCATTCAAGCATCAAAGAGCAAGAAGAGGATTCAAGAGGAGAGTTGAAGTGTAGAGATCTTTCCGGTATCAATTGACAACTGGTTTTGGAATTATTTTCTTACCTTCTTCTATTACTTTTGTTGATATTTCTTGTAATCTAGTTTACCAACCCAATAGGAACTCTTTTCTTCTACATTTCTTTAGGGTAGAAGTGGTTGGTTTCATGTTATACTTTCACTATGAGATTGATCTATTGTGAGTTGATTGTTATGATATTATTAGCTTGAATTGCAATTTCAATTATGGCTTTGATTTGACTTCTTATCTTGAGTTGAGCTCTAATTCGATTTTGTGGTTCGGGTTAACACTAGTTGTTAAGTCGGACCTTGGATATACGATTAGTGCTAGATTAGTTTGGTTATTTTCTTATTGATGTACCGGACCTTGGATGATTAGTAGGGATCTAATCTTACTAATATATTCGAGTTGTTCTTATGAATTTCTTTCAACGACACGTATTGAGGAAATTCATCCTTAGACTTGGATTTGGTGAAATTGTGATAATTGATTCATGATACTTGATTTCGTTGTGAAGTGTATCCTCCACTCTCTCTAATGTGTTTAGTGAGTTCTTCAAATATTCAATATTATCTCATCCATATTCTTTACTTTGCTTTCTTTTAATTTGCTTTCTAGGAAATTAGAATTCAATCCTATCATTCTTGATAAAGGTTGGATTACTTGATGATTGATTCATACTTCCAAATCATATTCATAATTCATTTAATTATATTTTCCACACTAAAAATTAATAGACGTCTTGGGGAAAACGATTTTATAAATATTAAAATCTGAATACTACCTTTACTTACTAAACTATTTCGATAGGTTCTCTGCCTAGTTGAGTTTATTTTCTTATTGACAATTCTATTTTAATCTTGAGAATTCCTATTATTTTTTGTATTATTTTATTTAATTATTTATATTATTTTTATATATAAATAAAAATCATCGGATTTTTTGCGCCGTTGCCGGGGAAATCTATTATTTAGATTCATGATGTTTTCCTCTTAATTCCTTGTAATTTTTGGGAAAATTTTCATAGTAACGGTGTGAATCATATAATGGATCAACTATGTTATGATTTGTTATATGGAATCAATCTTAAGTATTTTTTATTTTTTCTTGTCTATTTCTTGAAGTATCTTTGATCTTCTTAATAGATCATTGGATATTTTGATTTTGTTTAGATTGATTTGATTTGTTAGTTGAATCTTGTTTTTACATGAATTTTTGTAGCTTAATTTTCAGATTTCATTTGATTTTGTTATTCTTGTTCTTAGAATTTCTTGCTCTTATTTTAATAGCTTTCTTATGTTGTATTTTGTTTCTCTTTCTTTCAATTTAATTCGTTTTCTTAGAATTTTTCTTACTTAGAATATAGATTTTTGGATTTAGATCTTAGGTTAGATGATTTAGTATCATGATTTTTAGGTTTAGTTAGTGTTTTGGTTAGTTTAGATCCCTTAAGTAAACTTTTACTTAGAAATTTTGGTTAGATATAGCTTAGATATTTTGGAATTTAGGTGAACTCTAATTTCTTTTACCTTAGATTAGGTTAACTTTCGATTCTTTAGGTTCTTATTCTTTAGGTTAACTTAGATTTTTTAGTTTAATATCTTAGTTTGATCCTTAGTCTAGAATTTAAATCTAATTGTTTTTCCTACTTTCTAACTTTTTCTAATTAGATTCTAGGTATGGTTAGTATAGGATCTTATTAGTTTTCTAACTTGTTCTTTAATGTTCTACTTTTCATTCTTATAACTTTAGTTCTTTACTTTCTTGATTGATTTCTATTTCATGTTCTTAGATATATTTTCATGTTTTTGTTTCATGTTAATTCTTTAACTTGGGTAGTTGTTATAGATATTGTCTTGATTTTTAGGTATTATGGTAGAATAGTTTAGTTTACCTCTCTTCTTAACCTTAGTTTCATTACTTGTCATTCACTTGTTTTGCATTTTCATTACTTGTCTTACATTTCTTAGTTAGCATTTCATTTTCATATCTTTTTATCTTCATTTCTTTATATTCTTTAAGTGCTTTCTAGTTTAGTTAGTATTCTAATAATGTCTTCAATTCATGAAGATTATTATTATTGAGATACTTCCTTTTGATAGATCTTAGATTAATGATTAGAAGTTTTTCATGCCTCTTTACTTTTTGTTAGCCTTAGTATGTGCTTGATATGAGTTTAGGTATGGCTTTGCATTTAGATTTCTTCTTTGCACTTATTGATTAGATTTAGTTTTAGTTTGCATGATTAGTTTTCAATAAATGGTCACTTATGTTACTATTAGACTTGCATCTTTAGGATTTTTATTTAGTATTCTTGAATTCTTTAGGTAATAATATAGTATAGCTTTTTATTGAGTAGAAAGCATTTTTAGAAATTAATTCTAAGAAATGCTAGTTTAGTGACCAACATTTCATTCCAGTAGCTATGGTTGATTTGCATGTTTTGCTTTTCTTTGCATGTTATTTAGTAAAATTGCATGAATTTGCATGCTTTGTTTTGTTCTTGCATGAAATATAGTTAACGTGTATATTTTCTTTTCATTTGCATGGTTTCTATGTTTTGCATGGTTTATATATATATATATATATATATATATATATATATATATATATATATATATATGTATGTATTCTAATTGCAATTTGATTTTCCAGTAGGTAGTGATTGTTCTTTGTTCTTTTTGTAATTTGCATGGCATTTAGTTTGTAGAAATACATTAGATGTATGTATTAGATTTTTCAGTAAGAAATTTGCCTAGTTTGTCTTTGCACTTCAGTATGCTGCATGCTTTATTTTTACAAAAGGACAAATGCATATTTTACATATGCTTTATTTAACTACATTTTGCATGGTATTGTAAATAATGGCATATAGATACATTAGTTGTATATAATCTCATTTCTTTTGTTTTCCAAATTCCAGTAGCTAGGTGTTGATATATATATATTTGTACACTGCATGTTCATTGACCTTTCGGGCAGTGCAGTAGCAATTTTTATGCACCACTGCTGCTGAGTATTAAATCCAGTAGTTATTGCATGTTTTGTTTTTTTTTTTTTTTTTTTTGTGTAAAATTCCAGCAAGCATCCTTACTGCCTCTTCTGTAATTTTTCCAGCAATTCCAGTATGCAATTTCCTCTGTTTTCAGAAAAATTCCAGTAGCTATAATAGTTAATTTCTCTGTTTTTCAGCAAATTCCAGTAGCTAACATATGTATAACTCTGTATTTGCTCTGTTCTAAAAAAATCCAGAACTGAAAATTTCATTTGCCCCTGCAATCTCCCCTGTTTTTATTCTACCCGACAGCATGCATTATTTTTGTTTCAATTTATTTTCCTTAAAATTTTCATCCAGTTTGCTTTACAATTCATTTCTCTTCCATTTCTTTTTCTTTACTATTAAAACTTCTTTTTGCATGCTATTTAATTCTTTTTCTTTCTTTCCTCCATTTTCGTTCAGTTCTATTGCATTTCATTTCTCTTTCTTTTAAATTCAATTCCTTTTGCATGAGTTTCATTTCTTTTTCCTTCTTCCTCCATTTTTAATTCTTTTAAGCTTCCTTTTACTGTATGCATTATTTAATTTATTCTTCAATTCATGTGCATGGATTTTCCAATTCATTCATTCTTATTCTGTTTTACCTTAAATATTTCTTATTTACTTAATTTTCTTGCATTTTGTTCCTTTTATCCTTACTAATCTTTCTTTTCTTGTTTTGAAGGTAATGTGATTTCTTTCTCTTGTTTTTCTTGTTCTTTTAATTTCTTTACTAGATTGTTTGTAGTAGGAAATTTTTATACCTCTTGTAAACTCTTTTATTTAGTATTTTGTTGTATTCTATCTTTCTTGTTTGTTTGTTGAAAGTTTACAGGAATCAATAGGCTTCGCTACAAAACCTGGAAATGCAAGTGGGACAATTGTCCAGGCAATTTTCAGAACGAGAAAAAGGACTACTCCCTAACAACACCGAACAAAATTCCATCAAATAAATCGAAAGATGAAGTTGTTAGGGAGGACAAAGTGAGCCTTATAAAAGTCATTGAAGAAGGAAGAAGCTCCTAAGAAAGGAACAAAATAAGTTCCAAGCATGATTGCTCGGAAACAAGATTTGTCTTTCTTCCCTTTCCTTTTACTGCTTTTATCGAGTCTTACTTGGTTTTTGGCGTTCAATTATTGTTTATTATGTTAGTTCCCGGATGTTCCGGGTAGGGCTTATTTGCTTTTTGTAATTGGTTTTTAGTTTTTGTTTTTATTTGTTTTTGCTCGGGATGAACTATTTGATTTATTTGGATTTATATGATTGTCTTTTATGTTCATAGTTTACTTTCCCGTTTTAAATAAAATTTTCTTGTTTTGTATTTATCGTTTTCTCATACTTATTTATTTTTCAAATAAGTTGTGGGGTATTCGTTTTTTACACCGAGGACAGTGTAATTTTCAAGTTGTGGGGTAGGTGTGTACACTCATTTTATCTCAAAATTTTTCAAATTTTTCAAAGTGATTAGTTTACTTGAAAAGATTAATTTCTGAACTTTTTGTGGGAATTGATTCACTTAGCCGATGATAGATATCGGTTGTTGAATGTTGAAAGTCTCGAGATTTGATTTGTTTCATCTTGTTGATACTTAAGTACGAGCATGAATATAGGAAATTCCTGAAATTCTTTTGACATAGCTATTTTTGGTTGGTTGTTCTGATTAGTGAACTACTTTTGGACAATTTATTTGAATAGTATTAAGTCTTTTGGGAATGGAAATGACTTGAATTTTCACTTGAAAAATTCTTTGAGAGACTTGCCACACTTTTAATTTCCGTTGAATAAATTGCAGAATAAAAGGTTATTTTGCATGTATCATTTGCTACTTGAGCACCACTCCTTATGGGAATTGAATGCCTGGTGCCCTAAGGTCCTCGGGATCCGGGAGTCATCGGAGTGGAACTCGTTACAAGGGTAGTTAAAGTTGATATTGTTAAACAAATGTTAAAAACCTTGGAAAAAATAATAATAATAAAATAAATGGAATAAAAAAATTTATTTTGAATAAGTGGCTTGTTTCTTGAGATTTGATTGTGATTATGTCTCGTTGTTGAAGTTTTCGATCGATTGAACCACTATTTGAGTAGTTTGCTTTGAAATAAAATTTGCTATTTGGATCATCAATTGAGATAGAGCACACACTTCACTCGGGATGCTTTTATGATCGTTTTTCGTATTGAAGTTGAAAATAACTTGTTCAAATTGATTTCTTGACTTAGACATGAAGCACTTGATGAGGCATAAAAGTGATTCATTCCTTAAACATTTTGTTTATGGGATCTTTGAAAAGTAAACTAGTTGATTTTGAAATTTTTGAGAAATTTCATGCACATTTAAATCAAGTTCAAATTGCTATTTTGATCTATTTGATGGTTTAGTTTGTTTCTTCTTAAACCTCTTCCATTTGATTTGCTTGTGGACAAGCAAGGTTTAAGTTGTGGGGTATTTGATAACATCAAATGTGATCATGTTTTGGGATATAAATTGTGCATGATTTGTAAGTTTTATTGTATTAAATTGAGATAAATTGAGTGATTAAGGGTTTAATTGTATATTTTGCATTTCGGGTAACCCTGGGGCAAATTGGCTTAAAAAGATAAATTCGAGAACAAAAGTGCAACATTCTAGAAATATGCCACGCCCTTGGAAGCTGGACTACGCTCGTATGAGCTATACGCCCGTTGCCCTTTTGTGCATCACGCCCGTATAAAATAACTACCTGCTCTACGACCGTTGCACTTTGGATTCTACGTCCGTAGGACATAACGACATCAATACGCCCGTAGTAATGCCGGAATCACCCTTTTTTATTTGTAAAATGACGATTTTACCCCTGCTTTCGGTTATCTATAAATTATAGGATTTTTACCATTAATGGAGGTTGGATTAGGCTTGTTTTACACATTGTTACTCTGCCATTTTAATTGTAAAGGTTTGGTAGAACTTAGAGAGAAATCTATACTTTGATTTTCCAATTTTCTTTGAGATTACTCTCTACTTGTTGTAGTATTGAGTATCTTGGAATTAATTAGGTAGGTTTGCCTCGATCCGTAAGGAAATCTACTGAATCTATTCTAGGGTATTTGGACTACACAAATTGAAGATTCATGTTGAAGAAGCAAAGAAGAATCAAGAGAAGGAGTTGAAGAGGAAGAAGGTTTAATGTCTATGTTTCACTTTCTCCTTTTCTTCTATTATTCCTTGTTATTCTTTGTAATTAGTTAACCAACCTTAGGAACTCTCATTTCTACATTTCTTATAGGTAGATTTGGTTGGTTTTATTTTACAATTTACTTGAGATATTGTAATATTCTTGGATTGAATGATTGTAGTTTTATTAATTTGAATTGCAATTTCATTGATGGCTTTAGCATAAGCTTTGATTTGAGATTGTGGTTCCGGATTAACACTAATTGTTAGGCTGGACCTTGGATATACGATTCGTGCCAAATTGATGTGATTAGTTTCCTATTGATGGACCGGACCTTGAATGATTGATAGGAGATCTAGTTGTGTTAACATTCAAGTGTTCTTAATCTAGGAATTTCTTGCCACGATCCGTATGGAAGAAATTCTACTTTAGACTTGAATTTGGTGGAGCTATGATACTAGATCCAAGATTATCCTATTCTTGGTATTTTGTATCCTCTTATCTCATCTATATTTTACTAAGAATTCCTTCCAACTTTTTACTTGCTTTATTCTTTACATTGTTCATTTACTTTGCTTTCTAGAATTTAGAATTCAATCCTATCATTCTTGATAAAGGTTGGATTACTTGATGATTGATTCATACTTCCAAATCATATTCATAATTGATTTAATTATATTTTCCACACTAAAAATTAATAGACGTCTTGGGGAAAACTATTTTATAAATATTAAAATCCGAATACTACCTTTATTTACTAAACTATTTCGATAGGTTCTCTGCCTAGTTGAGTTTATTTTCTTAGTGACAATTCTATTTTAATCTTGAGAATTCCTATTATTTTATTCAATTATTTATATTATTTTTATATATAAATATAACTCATCATAAGGTAAGATTTGAAAAATAAAATCCTGTAGTTTCAAATACTCCAAACTACTTCAGGATTTAAAAGAGCTTCCTCCATCTTACTTAAGCATGTGTGTCCAGCACTCCCTGGTATTATGGCTTTACTAGTCCTAGTGGACTGTTCAATCTATTTTTCATTGTTCATGCTATGATTTTGTTAAGCATTTGAATAATCTAAATATGAACTAATGAAATCCATGTTTGATACTACTTAGGTTATATTGGGATTTTAATATACGAACTGATTACAACTTATCTATATAGCACCGTAGAAGTAATTATCAAATGAAGAAATAAACAATTTCTATATTCGATTTATTTCCTCTTCAAAGCAAAATTGTAACTATATTAAAGATGAAAATCTTTCTTCAAATGGTGCTATCAGTTTGTGTTCATTTCTTTACATCTCTCCTAATTTAGTTTACCCTTTTTGTAAACTATCACTTCACCATTTTGTTAAGTCTCTATTGCATTTGCAGTTTCTAGATGATCACCCAGACTTCATGTCAAATCCTGTTTATGTTGCTTGGAGACTCATTCTCAAGCATATTTGTACCACTGGTTACTCATTTTATATCACAAGGTAAGCAACATTGTAAAAAAGAATTACTCTTTCTGCAGATGAAGAGTACCATTCATGTGCATTCCTGCATCCCATATTAGTTTGTGTGTGCAACTATCCGAACAAGCATCTGTTATGTTCCTGTTGACAAGTTACTTACTGACGTGGGGTGCCAGAAGACTGTTTACAAAATTATGACTGTCGAATATGAAGAAATCTTAAAGAGTTATAAAGGGTTCAATTCAAGTGCTGTAATCAACAAATGTTCATATCAATAAAATAACATTGTGAAATAAATACTTTTAATGTTACTCGGTGAAGAACCAAAAGGGCAGAAACACAATTTTAATGTGTATAAACACTATGTAAACCTTATTTTGTTAGTTACTATAGCAGTATCATATTCATAAAATTTGCGATATCACATTCATTTGTGCTGCATTATTCTCAGAGTGGTTCACCAGCTATTTTGCACGAGTTTTCTCATATGTTCTTTTGCCTATGCAGGTAATGAAAATGGAATTCTACCATCTATTCATCCGAAGGTTTGTAAAATTTCACACCTACTCTCTTCACTTTATAAGAACAGAATATGATAATTGTCAAGTAGTAATCATTTTGGATGGCTTGACTTTGATAAATGGATCATGCACTTGAGCACATGAACCTAATGAAATGTTTGAATTCCAGAGTGAAAAGGATAAGCATCTTATATTTGTAGTTACATATCTAGGCATTGACATGCACGTAATACTCTGTATCGGATCGGAAATATGTTTGAATTTGTTATAGAATATAAGGATAGATTTAGGTATTCATTGTTTATTTGAGATATACAATGAGAACGATGTCAAGTAGTTGACTATGAATGCCAATAAAACTATTATGTCGCGGGCTACGGACCTGGATCGTGCCTTGGTCATGATAATGCATATGCCTATGTAAGGTTTTATCTTTATTCAAAGATGCTAACTAGTTTTCAAGTTTCTTGATCGGGGTTACATACTTGGCAACCCAGTCACAACTCCAACCGATGATAATTATCATGTGCCATTTACTCACGGGATGGGTATTATTTCCGATGAGCTCTACGAGGTAATATTTTTTTCCTTTCCTTTTTTCTTTTTATTTTTAATCCCTTTACTTTAGTGATAGGTTGCTAAAGAGAAAGCTTTACTCAATAGGCCTTGGAGAAGAACCGCAAAGGAGTGTATATAGATATTGATCCCAAAGCAACAAACAATGTTTGCGTGAACTTGAGACGTTTAAACATGCTAGAATCTACTTCCTTTTCTAATAGTTCATTATTGTTTGTCCTTGGAAATTGTTCGTGCAAATTGATCTAAGTCTAAGTTTTTTTTTTTCTTATAGTTAATGGATGGCATTCAAATTGCACATGTTTTAGAGCCTTCTTGTGGATTTTATGCACCAAAGCCACAAAATCAGTTTGATGAAAGAAGATCTCTTGAGGAGAAATCCCGAATTATATATATACATGACCTGCTTCGCTCATTTTGGTGCCGAGTAAGATGCATTAGATGTCTTTTAACTCTTCCAAACCACTTTGAAACAGTATCCAGTTTGATATAACTGAAACATGGTTCAGTTTACCTCATTTGATTAAGGTTGTCTATAATGTTTATTGTTTATCCGTATTTACCTTTCTCTTTCTAGTTACATCATTTACCTTCATCTCACCCTTCCTTAGGTTGATGGTTACAAGCTTGTAACTCAATGAGCTAATGACAAAGGAGTTCAAGAAGCCCTTCATATTCAAAAGGTAAGTCAATATATCCTTTTTGGTACATCAATAGTTAACTGTAAGTCCACAAGTTCATAGTTGCGTCATGGACTCAAAGGAATAGGTTTGCAATAATTGGTATCGGAACAGGTAATCACGAGACTACTAAGAGTTTTACATTATGTGTAAAGGGAGATGACTCTATAGTCTCAAGCATCAATTAGTTGATCCGAGCTTAGGCAAATTTTGTTTGTTGAGCCCTTGCGCGGATGTTGGGCTACTGATTATGATTATATCTAAAGTATGTAAGTTGGGGCTTAGGTACTCAATGTTAACTTATGGTCGTGGTACGGGCTCGTAGATTCAAATTGTGACAATTTTCAACTTAGTCTTTCTAATTTAGGTACCTCCACTTAGGGATGATTTTGAAACACCTTAGAGATGATTTTATATTACATTTCACATGTTGTAATGATTAGTCGATAAGAATATTAGATTACTAAAAACTCGTTCAAGTTCCTTATTTAGGTACCTTCACCTGGCTCAACTGAGAGTTGGGGATAACCTAGATGCATATTGGTGCTACACCATTGGCATAAAGTTGATGAGTAAACCCTAGATTATTTTTGAGGCACACCAGCTTCAAATTTTAAAATCTGAACTCATATTAGTATGTATTATTAGTTTACATTATGTTTATGTCAATTAAGAATGTAATTCTGTTATCATCTAGATTGAATTTTTGTTCGTGGAATGTTTTTTATTTGAAGCTATTATATAAGCATTGTTTTTTAATTTGCTTGTTTACTCTGCGATGTACTGCTTTTAATTTAATTATGAATTTATAAAACTTTGGTATTCACAAAAAAATAGATGTAATTTTTCTTTGCTACATTTATGTGCATTAATAAGGTATGTAAAACCTTAAATAAGGTTTCGATTTTTAACTTACTGTATGGAGAAATAGGTGTAAGAAAAAGTTTCCTTAACAGAAATGGTCTAACTATTTGGTGAAAAAATTTGCACTCTATTAAAAATTCATTATAGTTAAATTTATTTTATAAGGAAATTTGATAATCTACATCTACTATTAGAAAAAAAAAATTAAAAACCTTTTAAATATATATATAGTATCATGCTTGCAGATACTATCTACAAGGTCTTCAAAAACACCCCACCCACCTACATGTCCATCGCTGATTGGATGTTTGTCAAGGAAATTTCTAATTAATTGTCATCAATATTATAATATATATATATACTAGAAAAAACACTCCGCCCAAGGTGTGGAGTGAATATAATTTCTGTAATTGAAAAAAATTATCTCTAAAAAACAACCTCAAATTTTCAAAAAAAAAATCAAACTATAAAAGAGAAGATAAAACATTGTCATTTTTTATATTGAAGATCAAACTAAAAGAACATAAAACAAAAACAAAAGAATGAAAGCAATAATAATAAGAAAGGAAAAAAAAAATTACATAACTTTTAAAATCGAAATAATGAAAATGTTGAATAATAGAACTTGAATTTCTTTAATATGTTTCTCCAATTTTTCTTAACTAATTAAGAAAGAGAAGAGAGAGGGAAAAAAATTTATTAAGAAAAAACTACTTATTCTCTCTTTAAATAAGTTAGAAAGGTGATTTATTTTGATAAAGTTTTTTTTTACAAAAAGAAGATGAAAAAGTTAGTACATGAAAAACTTAAAGTTATAAATATATTAATTATTAAGTACACTATATAATTTAAAAAAATAATAGATAAGATACACGTATACTAACTATTAAAATTATTATTATAAACTTATTGAATAAATAAATAGATGTATGAGATTTCAAAACCCTAAATAAAAATTGAAAAAAAAAATTTGAAAGCAAATAATTAAAAATATTACTTGTAACTACAAAAGAAAAAAAATATATACATATCCCTAAAATCAACATAAGAATTTTTATAATTAATTATAATATAAACAATCAATTCAAATTATTTTACAACTTCTTCAACCATCATTTTTAAAAAGTTATAAATAAATTATTAAAAAAAATGGTTGTTGTTTTAACTGAAAAAAAAAATGAGATCTACTAAAAATTGAATTATTAAAAATCAAATTGGAGATTTTTTTTATAAAACAAAAAATTAAAAGTTACAGAAATAAACAATCAGAATAAAAAATAAAATTATTAATATCATAAAAGATTAAAAAATTAAATAATAAATAAAAAAAATTAAAAAGTTGGGTATTAATAACATCAGCTATTGTAATCATAGAAGATCTATACATATATTTATTTATTTATTTGATATTTATTAAAAAGAGTTAAGAAAAATGAAAAGTTTAAGTTACAAAAACTAAAAGTCTTTTAATAAGTAAACTAAATTTATAAATAAGGTTAAGTAAGTAGAAGATATATATATATATATATATATATATATTATTTATTTGATATTTATTTTAAAAAGAGTTAAGCAAATGAAAGGTTTAGGTAAATTAAAAGGTCTTTTAATAAGTAAATTAAATTCATAATTAAGTAAATATAAGATAATATATTTATTTTAAAAAGAGTTAAGAAAATGAAAAGTTTTGGTTACAAAAACTAAAGGACTAATAATCTAAATTTATAAATAAAATAAGTTGAAAGATTATATAAAGATAAAAATTAATAAAATTTTAAGAATATTATTTATTATGAGTATAGAATTAATTATAACTATTTTTTTATTTTTTTTCTTTTATATATTTTGTTCATTAATATTAAATTTAAAAAATATATATTGTATCAACAAAATTTAAATAAATACATAAATATCATTATTCTATTTAATAAATATACGTAATTTTTTAATATAATTTCAAATTAATAGTATATATGTTCAAAACATTTATTTATTTTAAAAACCTTAATTTCAATGCGAATTTTAAAAAAATTTTATCATCTTAATTTTTACCTACAATTTATTGTTTTATAAAATATAATTTAAATTTTTCATTATATATTTTTTTAAAAAAAGATATATCTAAAATTCTAAAAAATAAATATTCCTAATTATGAGTTTATTAATTAAAATTTTGATAATTGGCATAATTTTTAAAATTTAAAGAGAAATTAAAATCATGATATGTTTTTTGACCTTTTAAAAAATAAAAATATAAAAATTAAATTTATATAAAATGTTATATAATTAAATATTATTTATATATTTTAAATATATATTTATATTTATATATTTTATATATTAAAATATTAAAATATTCACCTTTTAGATGAGTGACACGTGGCAGCTTCATAGCTATTGATTCTCACTTACATCATCTATAAATAGAGGGCAAATTCCCTCAACCAAAGGTTATAGAATACAGACACAACACTCACTCAAGAAGCTGAGAAAGTTGAGAGATATTCGAAGGATACCGAACCTCTGTCGAAATCGGCCCTTCCTCTCAAAGCCCAAATCCATTCCGAAACAAAGTCCTAAAGCCCTCGGAAGAAGAAAATGAAATTGTTCGATAGATCGAGATCAAGCCCAAAAATCCTCGACATCGAATCCATTCCGAGATCCAGCCCAAAGCGCCCCTCCGAAGAAATAAAAACAATTGGATCGAGACAAGCCCAAAACGCCCCTCGAATCCACGACGGATTGAATCAACGGATCCATAGAGATTGGACTCTTGTAAATTTATTATTATATAATTGTTGTATTCAATTATTATATTTCTTATAATTCTAATTTTACAGGAAATAAAAGAAATTATTGTCTACAAATTTGGCACGCCCAGTGGGACCATCTCTACCGTTCATCTCTTTCCGTCAATACCATCGAAATGGAGTCCAAGAATGATGTCAACAAAGCTGATTCAAACGACGTTGCTGCGGAGGTAAGTGTTGGTGTTTTGACGTCTGCGACCTATGTCGGTCCTACCACGCGAAACAAAGGAAAGGTGATTGCTGATTTGCAGAAAAGACCAATTGGAGACGCCTCCCACAAATTCACCAATCCTTGTTTTGACTTTGCTGCAACGCAGAACCAACCGCGAGGCGCTGTAGGTGGAATGGTTCAAAGGACACTTGCAATGCTGGAAAACAAGGTCGATGCAAACAAATCGGAATCAAGAAATGAAGATTTCTTTGAGGATTCTTCGGGTAATGTCCAACAAGATCAAAAGAATACTAATGATGGCCTTGAAGATTCCGCTGCAACTACCTCTGTCATGCCCGATATGATGTCAAACGCGTCAACCATAGAAGAACAATTGGCAAACTTGACAAAGTTGGTGGCGGACCTCACATCACAATTGGCGAAGCAAGATCGCATCATTGTGCAATTGGTGAGCAGCAATGGTAAGTCTACTCCGACAATGCAAAGGTACGTTGAGACTGCACGAAACGATGTTAACTCAAAGTGAAAAGAAGAACCAAATGATTTTGGGGCAGACAATATTGCTGAAAAACAATCTCAAGTGGTTGATGAATCCAAAACAAATGAAGAAGAACGAACAATTCATGTTTCTGCTGATGGACTCATTCCGACAAATGAATTAAGGAATTTCATTACAGGTATGATAACCGATAAATATGCAGGAAAATCAAAATCATCCTTTGCGTATTCAAAGCCATATTCGAGGAGGATTGCTGGTTTGAAGATGCCTGAAGGATATCTTCCTCCAAAATTGCAGCAGTTTAATGGAAGAGGCAATCCCAAGTAACATATTGCTCACTTCATCGAAACATGTAACAACGCTGGCACAAAAGGAGATCTTCTAGTCAAACAGTTCGTTCGATCCCTCAAAGAAAGTGCATTCGACTGGTATACTAACTTACCCTCTGCATCAATCGACAGTTGGAACCAACTTGAAGTTGAGTTTTTGAATCTCTTCTATAGCACTCAGCGAACAGTAAGCATCTTGAGTTAAGTCATACGAAGCAATGGAAGGATGATCCAGTTGTTGATTACATCAATCGATGGAGAAGTTTGAATCCGAATTGCAGAGATCAATTATGTCAAAAATCTACGATCGAGATGTGCATCCAAGGAATGCAATGGAACCTTCAATACATTTTGAAAGGAATTCAACCAAAAACATTTGAAGAATTAGCTACACGCGGACGAGATATGGAGCTAAGTATTATAGTCAATCAAAAGTTTGAAATTCATGTTGAACAACAACAACATCAAAATAGGGGTAACGTTTCCTCGGAATCATCTGAAGATGAAGAGTCAACTTCAAATGTTGACGATGCTTGAATCAAATCATCAGCACTCCTCCTTGACGTACGAGGTTAAACCGCAAGTTACTCCTTGATAAGAGTATAAATTTTCTACATGTTCGAACAAAGCTCCTTGATACGAGCGTAAACTGTCTACAAATTTGAAGAAAGCTCCTTGACACGAGTGTAAACTGTCTACAAAGTTGAAAAAGACTCCTTGACACGAGTGTAAACTGTTTGTAAAGTTGAAAAAGACTCCTTGACACCAGTGTAAACCCTTTGTAAAGTTGAAAAAGACTCCTTGACACGAGTGTAAATTGTCTACAAAGTTGAAGAAGACTCCTTGATACGAGTGTAAACTGTCTGCAAAGTTGAACAAGGCTCCTTGACACGAGTGTAAACTGTTTACAAGCATGATGTACTGCTCCTCCTAGACGTACGAGGTTAAACCGCAAGTTACTCCTTGATATGAGTCTAAACTATCTACAAATTCAAAGAAGCCTCCTTGACACGAGTGTAAAACTGTTTACAAAGTTGAAGAAGACTCCTTGACACGAGTGTAATATGTCCGCAAAGTTGAAGAAGACTCCTTGATACGAGTGTAAATTGTCTGCAAAGTTGAAGAAGACTCCTTGATACGAGTGTAAACTGTCTGCAAAGTTAAAGAAGACTCCTTAACACGAGTGTAAACTGTTTACAAATTCATTTGTCAATACGAAAATGCTCTTTGACGCACGAGCTAAAACCGCATGTTACTCCTTTGTTGCACAAGTTGAAACCGCAAATTTGAACTACGTTCGACTTGATTCCTTTGTAGGATACGTAGGCAACTTAGATAAATTCTAAGTTCAGTCATAGCCAAAAAAAAAAATGATTGCAGTGAAATAAAAAAAAAAGCTGCACAAGGGTAAAGAAAAATTGCAGTACTAAAATAAAAAAATAAAAAAAAATGAAAAAAATGCAGCAAAGTACTGCTAAAAAAAAGGCAGTAAATAACAGCAGTAAAAAATTACTGCAGAAGAAAAAAAATAGTAAAAAGCAGTAAAAAAAATGCATAAAAAAAGTAAATATTGAAAAGAAAGAACAAAAAAAAAAACATAGCAAAAAACTGCTGAAAAAGTAAAAAAAAAACTACAAGACAAAGTTGTGAAAAAAGAGAAATTTTATTGATTTCAATTCCTTTAAACAATATATGTTTACAAGATTAATAAACAATAAGGGGCATGAAATTAATCTATCTACAAAGTTGTCTAATAGCCAAAAAGTCTAGGAATTGATTGAAGTTGATGAAGATTGACGTTGAAGTAGACAATTATAACTTATTCAAAGTGACGAAGGTGCAAAGTTGACAAGTACTTTTTCAAGTAGATGAGATCTCCTCCAATCAATTGCTGATCAAATTCATGTCTTTCAAGTTGTCGACAAAGTTGTGGACGACGATAGTAAGCTGCAAAGTTGTTGACAACGATGGTAAACTGCAAAGTTGTGGACGACAATGGTAAGCTGCAAAGTTGTGGACGACAATGATAAGCTGCAAAGTTGTTGACGACAATGGTAAGCTGCAAGGTTGTTGATGACTATGGTAAGCTGCAAGGTTGTTGACGACGATGGTAAGCCGCAAGCTGCAAAGTTGTTGACGACGATGATAAACCGCAAAGTTGTTGACGACGATGGTAAACTGTAAAGTTGTTGACGACGATGATAAGCCGCAAAGTTGTTGACGACGATGGTAAGCTGCAAAGTTGTTGACGAGGATGGTAAACCACAATGTTGAGGCAATAGACAACAATGTTGATGGCGGCGATAGACAACAACTTTGTTGGCGACGATGAGGAGCAACATTGATGGCAACAGCGAGGACTTCTCCAGGTTTTTGGTGGTAAAGGGAAGAGAAAATTCTTGTGATCGAGAATCTGTTTCATGGGTGGTAGAGAGTAACAGGTTTACTTTTCTAGAATGTGAAGATGAGGACGAGCGAATTTTTGCAGAGTCGCAGAGAAGACCATTCACGACATCGTGGTAGTTTACAGACATCTCCGATATCTATCGTTGCTAAAAAAAAAAAAAAAAAAAAAAAAAGCCAAAATAAAATAATATCTATGTGGACCAAAAAAAAAAATGAAAAATGAAATGAAGCCCAAATAAACAAAAAGCGGGCTCTGCAAAAAAAAAAAAAAAAAAAAAAAAAAAAAATCGGCCCATACAAAAGAAAAGATATTGGCCCATACAAAAGAAAAAGATATTGGCCCATACAAAAAATATATATTGGCCAAAAAAAAAAAATCAAATCAAATCAAGACAAGAAAAAGAGGGGCAAGCCACGTGATCTACATAACCCACATGCCTCATAAAATACCATTATGTTAGTTTTGTTAAAAAAAAAAAAAAAAAAAAAAAAAAACAGAATACTCATTTTCTTCTTCTTCATCGAGTAGAGATTCAAGTGAAGTAGCATAGGATTTGATTTCTTGTTTCACGGGTGGGAACTCACTCGGAGTTTATATTTGTTTACTTTCGCTTGTGGGTAGTTGTAATTGAAGGTGGATAGTCGGAGAATTTCCGAGAAGTTCGATGAGCTTCTTTCCCACAGCAGTGATTAGAAATCATATGCGGTAAATAACACCTGTAATTGTGGGCCTTCCTAATCCATCACATCATCATGATCCATTGTGGCGGAGAAGGCAGACGAAACATGCTGTATGCGACTAAAGAAACAGTAACATAGCATTTTACCTCATCTTACCTGCCTGATCAAAACTTCCGGAAAATTACAGGTATCTATGGAATAAGTAGGTGGAGACCATACACTTCATGAAGATTTTGGAGGACAACGTTGGGAAGGATACTTTCCGGCTTCTCTAAGGGGATAGACGTTGATTGCCATCTCGACGTTGCAAATTGATGATTAAATAACCTGCAATTTGAATAAATTAACATTACCAGCTTGAAACGTGCAATCAGATTGCAATGGCTATCTCGGATGAAGTAGAAGATCTTGAAAGGCAGGAAACAACGTCATTTATTGATGAAGAAGCTTTGGGCGACGGGTTGCCTTTTAGGAAAGACGAGCATGCTTTCTATTTGAGTTGGGCTGTCACCAAAGTCGGCGTTCGGGACATTACACATGTGCTACTCAAACTTCAACAACGTTATACAAGACAACGGCTCTCTTCATCATCATACCGATACTGGTAGGGATTCTTCTGAAGCTAGAGCGAAGAGGTTGCTGCGATTGCTAAACAAAAAAAAAAAAAAAAGGATATACCTGCCGAAGGTACTTTAGTTGAACTATGAAAGAAATCGATCCGATGGAAAAGACAGCGACCAACACAGCAAAACAGAGGTAACTTCATGTTTGGAGAAGGAAATAATTGTTGAACAGCTACCGAATTCAAGAAAGTATTTGTTAGCTAGCAACCAGGCAGCCATGGAATCTACTGCTTCAGCTACATGGGTTCTTTCAAGTCCGAATGTTTGTTAAACCTACAACAATAACATAAAAAAATTAAAAAAAAAAAGAAAAAAGAAGAAGGTGTTGCATGTAGGCCTTTGACACAGACATCCCATGTCTTTAATGGTGGAAAAATATATATATATATATATATATATATATATATATATATAGTAGTAACCATCTTGTATGGGATGCCTCCGGGTCATCAATTTGAGGACTTCCATCCATCTCTGGAAATGCAAATTGAAGGGTCTGGAAATATTGACACAACTCGGCAACACTACGGATCTAGCAACAGCTACAGGGACGTTTGCAAAAGATGTCAAGATGAAACGCGGCAATTTTCTGGAGAAATGAAAATCATTGGCAGATATGAATGAAGTATCAAAAGATCTCCCAACACTTGTTATGAACAGTGTATAAACCTTGCTCCTCCGAAGAACTAGAACTCGGTCACCAACATGTTTAAGCTTAAATAAAAAAAAAAAAAAGGAGAACAATTAATTAAAAAAAAATTTGTTCTTCGATTTGAGATTTGATGAAGAAAAACTTCTTTGAACATCTCGATATTGCGTGGAAGGAGGCAAATTCTGGTTCTTCAAAGAATCCCGAAGACTTGAATAATGATGATGTTAAAAGGATGGAAGTACTCTTTATATAGAACTCTCAAAGTCATAAAGAGTCCTAGTAGGACTATATTTCATATCTTTAAATTATAAGATTGATATGATATATACAAGAGTTTTGGAACTTATTCCCGATACAAACTCTTCAAGTTCGGGAACAAGTCCCAAAAATGGGCAATTTGTAGATATATAAATTTTATTTATATATTTAAATATATAATTAAATATTATTTATATATTTTAAATATATATTTATATATACATATATATATATATTTTATTTAAAATATTAAAATATTCACCTTTTAGATGAGTGACACGTGGCAGCTTCATAGCCATTGATTCTCACTTACACCATCTATAAATAGAGGGCAAATTCCCTCAACCAAAGGTTATAGAATACAGACACACAACACTCACTCAAGAAGCTGAGAAAGTTGAGAGATATTCGAAGGATACCGAACCTCTGTCGAAATCGGCCCTTCCTCTCAAAGCCCAAATCCATTCCGAAACAAAGTCCTAAAGCCCTCGGAAGAAGAAAATCAAATTGTTCGATAGATCGAGATCAAGCCCAAAAGCCCCCGACATCGAATCCATTCCGAGATCCAGCCCAAAGCGCCCCTCGGAAGAAATAAAAACAATTGGATCGAGACAAGCCCAAAACGCCGCTCGAATCCACGATGGATTGAATCAACGGATCCATAGAGATTGGACTCTTGTAAATTTATTATTATATAATTGTTGTATTCAATTATTATATTTCTTGTAATTCTAATTTTACAGGAAATAAAAGAAATTATTGTCTACAAGTATAAAGAATAATGATTATAAAAAAAAAAAAAAAAAAAGTATAAAGTATAATTGTAGAGTTTTTTTTTTTTTAATCTTTTAAATGGTTAAAAAAAAAGGAAAAATAGAAAGAGAAATACTGACGGAAAAAAACTTTATAAAAATATAAAAAATGTAATTATATATATAAAATATAAAAAAAAATAAAGAGGAAGTAAAAAGTTAAAAAAAAAATTCAAAAATTATTAAATATAGAATGGGGCAAAAAGACCAAAGAAGTTTAAATAAATTACAATAACGTCATTAGAATTATAAAAAAAAATAAATAAATAAAAAGACAACAAAATCTAAGTTCAACAAAATTACAATAACAGGACATCAAAATTTTGTAATCTTATATATATATATATATACATATACATATGCTTCGCGGAAAACTTTGGATCATGTATAAAATTATTTAAATTTGGGACAAAAACTTTCATTTGAAAGATACCAATTCGATTTGAAAATTATTGGTGCTACACCATCGGTATTAATTGTATTTTAATTAATTTTGAATTTGGCTTTTGGTTTTCCCAAGCGTATTGATGATCTAAATCGTTTCCCTCATTTAATTAATCGATTGAGTTTTACAATACTATCCAATGGTACGCATATATGTATATATATATATATATATACACCTCATATTTCTTGTTAAAAACCATTCAATTTCATCCTCAAGAACTACCAGAAAAGAGCCATGTATTCTTCAAACAGATCAAGACGAAGTTCCATAACCTACAATCCCATAACTTCAAAATACTTGATCGAATATGACGGAAAAACCATAGAGACAACCGTCACTGACAAATCCTCCGTAGCAAATTCCTGGGTTCAAGAAATAACATCCCTTTACGCCAACAGCCCATTAACGGTTGTGGGTTTAGACATCGAATGGAAACCCCACGCTATTTCTTACATGAGCAACAAATCCGCAACTCTTCAGCTCTGCATAGATAACAAATGCCTTATCCTTCAGCTCTTTTACATGGATGAAATTCCTCAGTCACTGAACGATTTTCTTGGGAATTCGAAGTTCACTTTTGTGGGAATTGAGGTGGATCAAGATATAGCAAAGCTGAAGGACGAATATGGGTTAGAGTGTTTGAAGAGTGCTGACATTAGAGTTCTTGCTAAGGGGCGGTGGCCTTTAAGGTTCCGTTGGCCAGGGTTGAAAGATCTTGCAATGGATGTTGTGGATCTTTATATGGAGTAGCCTAAGTCTGTTTGCATGAGTAATTGGGAAGAAAGGGTTCTCAGTGATCGTCAGGTGGAGTATGCTTGCATTGATGCTTATGCTTCGTACAAGATTGGCCATAAGTTGCTTATTGAGATGTAGGAGACCTGAAATGGTTTGCTTCATTACATATGATTTATATCTATCTATCTATCCATATATATATATATATATAGATAGATATTTTTAAGTATTAGGTATCAGTTTCTGTTTCTGTTTTTTTATTATGTTAAAGATATATAGGTAAGATAATTATGAATTGAAACTCTATGTTCATGGGGTGTTGTTTATTTGAAGCTATTATATAACTAATGATGTTTTATATTTACATATATAGTTTACTTTTTCTATATTTAAACAAAGATTAATCTACATGCAAATATGATTTAAAGATCCTCTTATAATTTATTTGAGACGGTATCATCTAGTGTTTATCAACAAATTAACCCTTAGTAAATCTAGACGGTGGATTTTTCTGGTAAACTCTCTGCAAATTAACGTTAATTGAGTTTTACTATGTATATAATTAAATCCGTCTTGATGTTTTCTAATTCACCCTCAAAGTTAAATTAAGTTTTTTAAAAAATCAAATAAAAAAAAAATTATATGTAAGTGGAGATATACAAATATTATAATTCGCCATCAAAATAATATTAACATATGAAAATTAATGTTGATTGAGTTTTACTATATTATATATATATATATATATATCCGATGATGTTTTGCATATGATGGTACGCATGCCTAGACAGGTATATATACATATGTAACGCGTATATAAATTTCTTCAATCCAACTATATATATATATATATATATATATATATTCAAGTATAATTTTATAATCTTT
>JAHSUH010004245.1:47500-60201 GCA_025388415.1 Cynanchum wilfordii
TCGGGGATGGAAGTGTTCAAAAAAATTAGAATATAATATGATATGTAATATGTTATTTTTATTTAATATTTTAATGTAATATATTTCATCTTTTTAGAATTTTTTTTTTTTATTTTTATTATCTTATATTTACAGTTTCTATTTATAAATATTTTGTTATTTTATTATTATTAATGAGTTTATTATTAACTCACGCTTGAAGTTTGTGAGATTATTTTCTTAATTCACAACCGAGAAGTTTGTGAGATTATTTGCTTAAATCACAACTAGAAGTTTGTGAGATTATTTACATTGAATATTCTTAACTCACAACTTTGAAGTTTGTGAGATTACCAAATGGCTATAGTCCCCTTTTATGGGTTAAATGATGACATTGAAAGTGTGTGTCTAATTGACGGTGGAGCAGCGCACACCCATCGAAATACGAGAAATATTTTTCTCATTTGAATGTGGGAGAAACAAGTGTTACCACAATAAATGGTAGTGTAAAACTTATTGAAGGCTCAGGAAGAGCTAATATAATATTACCAGGGAGGAACTATGATTGCTATTGATAAAGCACTATTTTCCTCGAAGTCTCGAAGAAATCTATTGAGTTTTAAGGATATCCGACATAATGGATATCATATTGAGACTATGGAAGATAACGGTCATGAATATTTGGCTATTACGAAAATGACCTCCGGTAATAAACATTTGTTGGAAAAGCTACCATCTTTATCCTCTCGGCCTATATTATGCTAAAATTAATAACATTGAGGCGCATCATTTAGTAAACCGAGAGTTTACTAATCCCGTTACTTTTAAAATTTGGCATGATCGTTTGGGTCCTAGGGATCAATTATGATGCGAAAAATTATCGAGACAACGCACGGTCATCCTTTGAAAAATCAAAGGGTTTTTGACTCTTGATAAACTTTCTTGTGCTTGCATGTTCTAAAGGGAAATTGATTATAAGGCCATCACCATTAAAAGTAGGAGTTGAAAGTCCTACATTTCTAGAACGGATTCATGGAGATATATGTGGACCGATTAGTCCACCTTGTGGGCGGTTTCGATATTTTATGGTTTTGATTGATGCATCGACCCGATGGTCACATGTTTGTTTATTATCTACACGCAACTTTGGCGTTTGCGAGATTACTTGCCCAAATAATTCGCTTGAGGCGCAATTTCCTGATTATCCTATTAAGCGAATCCGTCTAGATAATCTTTGGTGAATTTTCTTCGCATGCATTTGATTCTTATTGCATGTCGATTGGCATAATTGTGGAACATCCTGTAGCTCATGTTCACACACGAGAATGGTCTAGCTGAATCATTTATCAAAAGGCTACAATTAATTGCTAGACCATTATTGATGAAAACAAATCTCCCCCTACGACGCCTGGGGCGTGCTATTTTACATCCTTGCCGGCACTTGTGCGTTTAAGGCCATCGAGTTATCATAAATTTTCTCCACTACAATTGGCTTTTGGTTAGAGCCTAATATTTCTTATTTGAGAATTTTTTGGGTGTGTCTTGTATATGTTCCTATTGAACCGACCCAACGAACAAAAATGGGTCCTCAAAGAAGATTGGGGATATATGTTGGGTATGACTCCCGTCTATTATAAGGTATCTTGAACCTTGTGACGGGGGCGTTTTTCTGACAAGATTTCTTGATTGCCATTTTGATGAGAATTTGTTTCCCAAATTAGGGGGAGAGAATAAATGGCATAAAATTGAACTTGCGTGGAGAACATCATTGAATCATTTAGATCCACGCACAAATGTGAGTGACCTGGAAGTTCAAAAGATAATTCATTTGCAACAAATTGCAAATCAACTGCCAGATTCTTTTCTTGACTCCGGGAAGAGTCACTAAATCGCATATTCCAGCTATAGATGCTCCTATACGAATAGAAGTTCTGAAGAACAAAAAGTAAATCCTATAGTTGTTGAATCGAAGGCACGCGAGAGCGTGGCCGACCCCTTGGTTCTAAAAATAAAAATCCTCGAAAGAAAAGAGGATTAGATGATCCAGAAGATCATGATGAAAACCAAGGGACAAGCGATGAAAAGATTCCAAATGATGAAGAGAATTCGAAATCTCTATTAATTATACAACTTTGAATAAAAGTTGGGATCGAAATAAAATTTCTATTGATAATGCTTTTGCATATAATGTAGCCCTTGATATTGTCAAGGATAATGAGGATTTAGATCCTTCATCGGTTGAAGAATGTCGGCATAGAATTGATTGGCCTCAATGGAAAGATGCGATTCGATCGGAGTTAAATTCGCTTGCAAAGCGAGAAGTTTTTGGACCGTAGTCCAAACGCCGGATAGTGTAAAACCCGTTGGTTATAAATGGGTGTTTGTGCGAAAACGAAATGAGAATAATGAAGTCGTAAGATATAAAGCACGACTCGTCGCACAAGGCTTTTCACAAAAGCCGGGGAATTGATTATGACCAAACTTATTCACCGTTATTGATGCTATTACACTCCGATATCTTATAAGTTTGGCAGTTCATGAAAAGGTGGATATGCGTCTAATGGATGTTGTTCTGACTTATCTATATGGAAGCCTTGAAAAGGAAATTTATATGAAAATCCCTGAAGGATTAAAATTACCAAAGGCTTCTAATGGCCCTCGTGAGAACTATTCTATAAAATTCCGAAATCATTATATGGGCTTAAACAATCCGGACGCATGTGGTACAATCGTCTTAGTGAATTCTTATTGAATTCGGGATATAAAAATAACCAAATCTGTCCATGCGTATTTATTAAGAAATCAGATTTTGGTTTTGTGATTCTTGCTATATATGTTGACGATATTAATCTCATCGGAACTCCGGAAGAGCTCAGAAGCTATAGATTGCTTGAAGCGAGAATTTGAAGTTAAAGATTTTGGGAAAACCAAGTTTTGTCTTGGGCTTCAAATTGAACATGTGGAAGATGGAATTTTTTGTTCATCGGTCAACATATACAACTAAAGTTTTGAAAAAGATTTTTTCATGGACAAAGCATATCCATTAAGTATTCCAATGGTCGTAAGGTCATTTGGATGTAAATAAGGATATTTTTAGACCTCGAGATAATGATGAAGAACTACTTGGTCTGAAGTACCATATTTAAGTGCTATTGGTGCATTAATGTATCTAGCAAATAGCACTCGACCTGATATAGCATTTGCTATAAATCTATTGGCAAGATTTAGTTCTTCACCAACACGACGACATTGGAATGGTGTTAAACATGTCCTTAGATACCTCCAAGGAACTATTGACCTCGGATTATTTTATTCAAATAAAAATGATCCAATATTAATTGGGTATGCGGATGCGGTTATCTTTCCGATCCGCATAAGGCACGTTCTCAAACCGGCTATTTATTTACATATGGCAATCTTGCTATATCATGGCGCTCTACAAAGCAAACTATAACAGCAACTTCTTCTAATCATCTTTGAGATAATAGCCATTCATGAAGCAAGTCGAGAATGTGTATGGTTGAGGTCAATAATACATTATATTAGAGAGAATTGTGGTTTATCTCCCGGAAGTGAGATTCCAACTCCTCTATATGAAGATAATGCGGCTTGTATAGCTCGATTGAAAGGAGGGTATATCAAAGGAGATAGGACAAAACACATTTCACCCAAATTTTTTCTTTACTCATGAACTTCCAAAAGAAGGGTGATATTGATGTACTTCAAATCCGGTCATGTGATAATCTTGCGGATTTATTCACTAAGGCTCTTCCAATCGCAACATTTGAGAAATTGAGATATAAACTTGGTTTGCGTCGGTTCAAAGATTTCAAGAGTTCATCTCAACAGGGGAGTGTTGAGATTAATACTACCGCGATGTATGGATTCTTCATATTCCTCGAGAATGACCAATGAAGGAGGCGTAATTTCAGAAATTACGGTTTCTCACTGCGCATCGGACGAAATTATTACTACAATCGACGGAAGTTCGGAATGTTCCTCTAGCAACAGTACTTATGTAGAAGTCAAATCTTCCTTAAGATTCTTCTTGTGGAAGACAATAAAATTAATGTGATGGTAACGAAATCGGATGATGAAGTGGATTGGTCACGACATAGAAGTCGTAAATAATGGAGTTAAAGTTGTGCGTACATAAAAAGAATATTGTACTCTTTTCCTTAATCGAATTTTTCCCCCCCCCCTGGGTTTTTATCGATAAGGTTTTTAACGAGGCATATTCTTTATGTAATGGATATCCAAGGAGAAGTGAACCTGCAAGATTCATCACATTGAATGGAAGTGATAAGGTTTTCATGAGACATATTTATTTACAATGGACATACAAACAAGGGGGAGTATTATGAATATTTGTATGTCAATTACCTTCATTATCTCCATACCTAAATTATCTCAATTACCTTCACTATCTCCATACCTAAATTATCTCAATTACCTTCACTATCTTCATACCTAAATTATCTCAATTACTTTCACTATCTTCTACCTAATTACTTTCACTATTTTTTATACCTAATTACTTTCACTATCTTCATACCTAATTACTTTCACTATCTTCATACCTAATTCCTTTCACTATCTTCATCCATTATTGTTATTATTTACATTATTTATTTTATCTCTACTACTTTTCATCCCTATAAATAGAGGTGAAAATGTGTAGTTTTGAACACACAAGAATATATATGAAATATACAAGAAAGCTTCTCTCAAGAAAGCTTATCTTCCCTTTGATCTCAATCTTACATTTTGTGCTATATTTCTTTTAGTTGTGTTCTATATTTCTTTTAGTAACAATTTAGTAACAATAGTTTTATAACATGTGACACTTTATTTAACCCAAAACATTAAATTTGTTATTTATTTAAAATATGTTGATATAAAAAACTAATTATATGTTTTAGTAAGAAATATCAAAGTTCATGATCAATTGAAGTTTTAAGTCCCTTTGTGTGTTTAAGATTAAAAAATTAAATGCCTTAAATATCCATGCATGTACATATACATATACATATATATATACATTACATAAAAAAATAAATAATAATATGAGGATATATAATATAGAGAGAGAGAGGAGCGTATATAATAAATTAAAATTTGGAAGCCATTCTCAATATGCATAATACAATGCAAAAAAAATTTAAATTAAATTAAAAAATTACAATGCATAATCTACTGTGATTTGTACTTATCTTCATGAGTTAGTGATAGATTATAATCTCTTAACCTATCTATCAACTTTCGATTATAAGTTTTCATTAAATAGTATCTACGACACAATTTTTAAATCAGTCTAAATGGAATTTGAGTTATAGTCTTTAATATATATATATATATATATATATATATATAATAAAGTATATATACATGAAAGAAAAGGTTAAATATATAATTTTGATTGTAGATTTAAATGCAAGTTTTTTTATTGATAATTTAATATAAATATATCTATAAAAGTGTCAAGTATCTAATATAAATAAAAAAAATTATATTGTTAAAAAAATATAATAGATATATTTTTATATATTGTATTAAAAAATAAAAATACAATATTAAAATAGATAATATATTAAAAATTATAATATATTAAATATATTAATAATAACTAATATTAGTTATTATTATAATAATAATTCATTAAAAGACAACCCACATTTAATATATTAGTTAAATATATAATAACTCAAAATATATTGTATATATTATCTTAATATTATCTAAAATAAAAATTAGGGTATACTTAATATAATAATACAATAAAGTGTTTTTTTAATTATTATATATTAGCTTATATTTTTAGAATAAGCTAACAATATTATTTGTTGTTATTAGGGATATTTGTTTGTTAGTTTCCAATCAAGATTACTCTAAAAATTCATTTCGCATTAATTCATGGTAAAGTTAATTGTGTATCAGAAAGAGAATATGATTTATGCATCTGCCAGCGTTATCTATCATCGAAATTCTTTCCCCTTGGAATCATAGCCATGGTGGTATCCATCGATTGTTGTCCAAGCCATTACAAAAATATGCCGGTAAAGTACAAAGTCAAACAACATACCTGTGTGGCAGTCTTCACATTTGGCTCCAAAGGGGAATTGAAATAGTAAACTTCAGAAGTTCCATTAATTTGAGAATGGATAAGTCCCGCATGATCTTTCCCTCCATTGATAACTGAATTTCCCTTTTTAACAACCGAACCATTAGTTAACTTATCATCTTGAGGCGATGTTTCAATAGAGTACCATTAGTAAGGTAAGATTTGTGAAAAAAAATGGTAAGATATTTCGAGAGACCAAAATCTTGAATAGTAAGATTTGTGAAAAAAATTGTAAGATTTGTGAAGAAAATGGTAAGAGGTGTGGAAAAAGTGGTAAGATATTTGAGTTTGTTCAAATAGTAAAATTTATAAAGAAAATAGTAAGATGTTTGATATTTTCATCAATAGTAAGGTTCATGGCAAAAATGGTAAATGATAAGATGTTTATCAAAATTGATAACTTACCATTTTTATGCTAGTGTTTACTATAAAATGGCTAAAAATTACTACTACAATATAATATTATTAATTTATTTGGTCAAAACTTATTGGTAACCTATTGAATATGTAATTTTTGATGACATGTCAAGCATAGAGCATGCCACATCTCCCCTTAACTTGTTAACCTACTACAAAGTTACCAAAATCCATTTGTAATTCTTTTATTGGTTTGGTCCATGATTGCATTGGATGCAATTCTTTGATGGATTGCACCACAACACATTCACTTTATCAATACATCTAACCAAGTAAGTAGAATTTTTACCAACTATTTTTATAAGGTTTCCTATATTACTAAGAGATCTTATAAGTTTGTTGCTTTAATTGTTGAGTTTGATTTGCAAAATTCATATTATATTATATATAATTGTCAAAAGTTTTTGTGTCACTTCACTTATTAATTGAATCTACACGTGAATCTACTTTTAGATAAGTTATTTGCTGACCTCTGAAGATTATGTAGCTAAGTAGTAATGTCTGTGCTAAGTTTTTTCTTCCTTTTCGGTCTGTTCGTGTGGTTTTATGACCTCGGAAAATAAAAAGGTAAATTGGTAAATTTGGTCCCTTAATTTATATAATTTTTGTGATTTAATCCTATTTCATTTTCTTTTTTGTATTATTTTATCCTTTAACTTAATAATTTGGTAGATTTCATCCATTAACTAATAATTTGGTAAATTCATCCATTAACTTATGTAATTTGGTAAATTTCATCCCTTAACTTAATAATTTGGTAAATTTTACCCCTTAACTTAAAATTAAAATAATAATACTAAAAAATAAAGGGGTAAAAATGTAAATTTTAATACAAAATATTTTAATTTATTATTGTAAATATACATTTAATAAAAAAATTTGTATATTACCAAAGATATTATATCATACATTTGTTAATTTATATTTAATAAATGTATTATTAAGGATGATATCCCAAAAATTATGTAAATTAAGGATGAAATTTATCAAATTATATAAGTTAAGGGATGAAATTTACCAAAACATTAAGTTAAGGGATGAAATTTATCAAATTATTAAGTTAAGGGATGAAATAGTACAAAAAAATAAAATAGGGATGAAATCACAAAAATTATATAAATTAAGGGACCAAATTTTCCAATTTACCAAATAAAAATTACAAAAATTGTAACAGAAAATCTATTAAGCTGTATTATATATCTTTTGTATAGATATTTATAGGAGGATGGTTTGATATATTTTTGTTTTACTTTCCAAATATAAATAATGTAATATCACTTTAATAAAGAGAATATATCATTTTTCACAATTAAGCTCTCTCTCTTATGACTCTCTCTCTTCTCTTTTTTCTTCTCTAAAATTTCTCAGTAAGTTCTGAATTTTACATGGTATCAGAGCATTTTCAAGGTTGATTTGCTTGTTTTTTGCTAATTTCTTCCGGAATTTTAGTTTTCTTCTCCTTCGATTTTCTTCAATTTCAAGCAATTTTTGTTTGGTATGGCTCAACAACAATGGCATCAATTTTAGTGATCCTTACTACCTTGCAAATGGAGATCATCCATGCAGCTTGGTAACACCATCCTTTCTGGATCTAATTTTGTTAACTGGACTCGCGAGTGTGAGAACAACATTGATTGCAAGGAATAAACAACAATTTGTTGATGGAACCCTTCCTTCTCCAGGTACTAAACATCCTAATCATCAAAAATGGTTGAGGAACGATTATATGGTTAAGTCATGGATTTTGAATTCTATGGATAAGAATTTATCCGATAATTTCATGTTTGTTAATTATTCTGCTGAATTGTGGTTTGAACTTGCCGAGAGGTTTGGTCATACCAATGCTCCTCAATTATTTGAATTGCATAGAAATCTGAGTTTTGCATCTCGGAATAATGAGAGTATTGCAGAATATTATGGTAAATTGAAGAGAGCATGAGATGAATTACATATTCTTGAAGGTTTTCCAAAACCGTACTTGTGGCGCTTTGCCGTTGTGCAGCTGTGGAATTCTCAAGAAGATTTTTGAGATGGATCAGAGGAGGAAGTTAATGCAATTGCTTCCGGGTCTTAATAGAGAATGTAATCAGGTGAAAACAAATTTTTTGAGTTCAGATCCTTTACCTACCATTAATAAGGCCTATCATACCTTGCTACAGATTGAGCAACAACAAAAGCTCAATCAATCCTCTGTTTTAGGTGAGATGAGTGCTTTGAATGCACATACTTCTTTTCCACCTAAATTTTTGTCCAAGCATGCTTTTCAATAGAAGAGAGATAAAAAATGTTTCCGAAATGATGTTATTTGTGATCATTGCAAGAAAAAAGGTCATAGTATTGATCAATGTTTCAAGATCATTGGATTTCCTGAGTGGTATCCACCTATGAGAGGGAAAGGTGTTCCTAGATTGGCAGCTATTGTCCGGTACTATGCTGGAATACTTGGAAGAGCTCCTATGTATTCTCGGTGATCCTAACAAAGGATCGGTTTCCGTGGTTGCTCCTATTGGTTCTAGTGGAGTTTATACAATAGATTAAGGTATTGTTTCCTCCATGTACAATGAATTTCTCATGTTGATGCAAAACAGTAACTCCTCTATGGATAATCCATTATCTTCTCGAGATAAACTTTGCAAGTATGACTATTGCTTCTACTGTTGATGCTTTAATTAATAAGTTTGACAATACTTATTGGATTATTGATACTAGTGCTACGGGATCACATGAATAGTAATCCGGCTTTGTTTACTTCATATACCTTGCTTCAAAATTCAAGTTAAAGTTGGTTTACCTAATGGAACTCTTAAAATTTTTTCTGTATTTTGGCAGTGTATGTTTAACTCTTTAGATCTCCTTGACATATATGCTTTATATACCTGATTTTAAGCATAATCTATTATGTCGTCTGAAGATTACTTGATCAAAATCATTTGTTTGCCCAATTTGAGCCCAATTTGTTTCTTTCAAGACCTTGCCACTAAGCAACTCAAGGCTATTGGCACTAGAGAATTTGGTCTTTAAAAATTCAATTCTTTTTCTTCCATTTTCCCTTCTATTGCCAATTCTTTCTTCTCAACACAAAATGCTTGTGTTGATTCCTTTGTGTGGGATACAATTACGCAACCGTAAAACCTAGCATTGAGCTTTTTCATGCTAGATTAGGTCATATTTCTGCAAACAAACTAAAGCATGCAATGGTTTCTTTTTTTGGTAATAAAAATGTTGATTTTACTTGTGAGGCCTGTGTTTTGGGTAAACATCATAAATTGCCTTTTCCTTCTGTCTGAATCCATTGCTGCATGCCCCTTTGACTTGTTACATGTGGATTATTGGGGGTAAATATAGAAGACCATCTTTATTTGGAGCTACTTAATTTCTTACTATTTTGGATGATAAGACTAGGCTTACTTGGACTTATTTGCTTCATGATAAGACTCAAGTTCATGACATATTGGTTGCCTTCTATGTCTATGTGGAAACTCAGTTTGACATAAAAGTTAAAAGGCTCGGGAGTGATAATGGGACAAGTATTATTTAGGATTCTTGTGCAATGGTCTTTGTTGTTAAAGGTATCATTCATCGGAGGAGTATTCCTGCAATCCTCAACAAAATAGTAATGTTGAACGCAAGCATAGACATCTCTTAGAGACTGCTCGCACTTTAAGAATACATGCTTCTTTTCCTTTTATGTTTTGGGGTGAATGTTTGCTAGCTGCTACTTATCTCATCAACCTATTTCCTAGTTCTATGCTTAATTGGAAGACACCTTATGAGTTGCTGTCTGGCAAACTTCCAAATTATAGTCATTTGAGGGTTCTTGGATGTTTATGTTATTCTGCACAATAGTTGGAGTGATAAGTTTGAAGCTCGGGGTAAGAAAATGTGTGTTTATTGGATATCCTTATGGTAAAAAGGCTATAAGCTTTTTGATTTGGGTACAAATAAACTTATTTTGAGCAAGAGATGTTGTGTTCTGTGAAACTATTTTCCTTTTCAGTCCGATAAGCCTATTGAGGTTTCTCCATCTTTACCACCTGTCAATCTTGCTTTTGACCACTCACGCCTTCTTAATCCTATTTCTTCCTCTTTCCCTTCTCCTTCTCCCGTTGACAATGGGTCTACAAATCAGATTCAATTTGATTCTATTTCCTCTCCTTCCCATGTATTTCCCGATGATTCTAATTCATTGCTTCCTATTAGATAATCTCCTAGGCACATGCATCTTCCTAAGAAGTTTGCTTTTCAATTGCATATTCCTCCATCTTTCTTTGCCTTGTTTTCTTCTTTTAATGTGTTTTCTGAACTAGTTCTTTCTTATATGGCTAAAGATTGTCTACATAGTCTTGCCAATGTTTTAACCGCCTTTGAGCCCAGTTCTTATAATCAGTCTAAGGATCATCTAGAATGGGTGGAAGCCATGCAAAAAGAAATTGATGTTATGGAGTAAACTAAAACTTGGGAGCTTACTAGTTTGCCTTCCGGGAAAAAAGGCTATAGGTACTAAGTGGGTTTACAAGACTAAGTTTAATTCTGATGCCGGCATTGAAAGATGTAGAGCAAGGATTGTAGCTCGGGGTGATAAACAAGTTGAGGGCAAGGACTACAAACATACTTTTAGTTATGTTGCTAAGTTTACAACTGTGAGGATAGTGATAGCCTTGGCTGCATTTTTTTTTTTTTTTTTTTTTGGGACATCCTACAAGTTGATGTTCACAATGCATTTTTTGCATGGATATCTTGATAAAGAAGTGTACATGACTCCACCACAAGGTTATGTAAAGGTATTACATAGTCAATTGTGTCTTTTAAAAAGGTCTATTTATGACCTTAAACAAGCATCTAGATGTTGGAATAAGGAATTAAAGCAAATTTTTGTTTGATTTTGGTTTTACTCGGTCTCGGCAAGATTATTCCTTGTTCATTATGCACACTTCTACATCTTCTACTGTGGTGGTGGCTTATGTGGATGATTTTGCCGATCACCGATGCTGATGGTTCTGTTATTCAAAATCTTAAGTCTACTATGCTTGTTACTTTCACCATCAAGGATTTGGGACGTCTCAAATATTTCTTAGGCATTGAGGTTACCAAATCTGCATATGGTATTCTTTTAAATCAAAGGAAATATATACTTGATATGTTGAGAGATGCTCACATGGAAGTTTGCACACCTATTAATTTTCTTCCGCCTAAGGGTTTGAAGTTGAGCAAAGCGGAGGGTGTTGCATTGCCGGATCCTAAACTATATAAGAAGATCATTGGGAAGCTGTTATATTTGAATCTTACTAGACCTAATATTAGTTATGTAGTTCAACAATTGAGTCAATTTTTGCATGAACCTTGGGAACCTTATTTTTTTTGCTGTTGTTCATGTTTTGAAATACCTCAAAGGCACACTTCATTATGGGTTATTTTATTCTGCTGCTAATAATTTGGTGCTTCCAACATATAGTGATGCTGATTGGGGTACATGTGATGATTCAAGAAGATCTTTGTCTGGATATTGCATATTTCTTGGCAAGGCTTTAGTATCTTGGAAGACTAAGAAGCAGAAGGTAGTCTGTTAGGGTGTTATTTAGTCATTACTTATTTAATAATCCTCTTCACTTTATTATATTATTTATTATTAAATGTGTGCTTTTATTATATTTTATATTTTTAGAGTCAATTTTGCTTCTTAATTTTAATAAGAGTTATAAAATAGAATTTTGGAATAAATTAGCAAATTTACCAATCTCTTACTTATTTATTTATATTCTTTATTTTATTTTAGATAAGCAGACAGAGTGGATGTTGTTTGCGTGGGTAATTGGAGTCAAATTTGAATTGAAGATTCTTTGTTAGGGATTTACGATTTTTTCTCCCATAATTCGCAGAAGGAGAAGAAGTAGTCTAGTCTTTTATTTTATTTATTTTATTATTTTTATTTATTTTAAATAGAGAGAAAAATAAGGAGAAATTAGTGGAGTTTTTAATTATTTTAAATAAGAGCCTTTCGGCTTCCAAGAGAACAAAACGCAGAAAATAGCTTTTAGGAATTATTTTTTTTTTTTTTTACAAGGCTACTTCGAAGAATGAGCAACTAATCAATTGTTTGATTGAGGTTAATTGAAGTTTCGGTTCTTCAATATTTGTGAGATCTTTCTAAATTAATTGCTATCCGATATTTTTTTCTCTTATTATT